>OY757025.1:2842200-3005200 GCA_963580285.1 Lucinisca nassula
TTTTACATATACTTATATTGGGAAAATCTTAATAAATCTTCTTGTCTGAAACCAGAAGGCTCAGTTCTTTGATATTTAATATGAAGCTTTGTTAGTGGACCTCAACCATGATCGTTCAAATTATAGCCCTGGGGCCAAAATGGCTCTGCCCCGGGCCCACTCTTGTCTGAAATCACAAAGCCTAGGTCAAATCGTTCAAATTATAGCTCTGGGTCCAAAGATGGGTCCATGCCGGTGCACACTTGTTTTACATAGACTTATACAGGGAAAACCTTCGAAAATGTCCTTGTTTGAAACCAGAAGGCCAAGGTCTTTGACATTTGGCATGAAGGTTCATACAGTGGACCTCAACCAACTTTTTTTCAAAATGTAGCCCTGGGGCTAAAATGGGCCCGACCCACGGCCCACTTGATTACATAGACTTATATTGGGAAAACTTTTGAAAATATTATCTGAAACCAGAAGGCAAAGGTCTTTGATATTTGATATGAAGCTTCGTCTTGTGTAATTCTACCAAGATTGTTCAAATTATAGCCCTTGGGCCAAAATGGCGCAGCCCCGGGGACCACAGGTTTTATATAGACTCATATATGGAAAACCTTTAAAAATCTGTATGTCTCAAACCAGAAGGCTCCGGTCTTCGGTATTTAGTATGAAAGCATCTCCGTTTAGACCTCTACCAAGATTATGCAAATTATAGCCCTGGGGCCAGTCCCCGGGTCCACTTGTTACACTATGAATCAGGTGAGTGACCCAGGGCCATCATTGTCACCTTGTTGGGACTTTGAATTGACATCCCAAGCCCAATGAAACCAATAGGGTTTATATACATTGACGGTCAGAATTGCACCGCTTTGTCTGGGCAGGCTTCCATCTTCTAAGCGGTTTACCAGTACTCAGGTGCGGTTGGTTTCCGCTCTGCTTGGGCGCACCATGCAGCCTCATCTATTTCTCCAAGCCTTGATGGGCGGGGGTGCAGCAAAACGTATATATACAATATTGAAGTTTTTTCTATAAACACACATCAGCTTGCACATGGGCACAGTCCGGTCAGGGTATTCATTGTCAGCATGAAGAAGTCAAGCGAAGCCTTTGATCAAAACGTGAACGTGTGCAGGCTATTTTCAATATTCACTGTGCACACAGTCATGTAGAGTTTGCTGTCTTGGCTCATTGTGCTCCCTGCAGGAGCTGCCGTGCTGGTGGGGTGGGGTAATTTCTGGCCTTGACGGCATCTGTCATCTGCATCCGCATGAAGCTTTTAGCTCACCTGAGTCGACGGCTCTGGGTGGGGGGGGGGGGGGGGGTGGGGCTTATAGTATGGCAGCCTCCGTCATTGGACTTTGGCATTTTAACACAGGGAAAGCTTGTGAGCAAAATATCCCGAAACTGCTAAGGTAAGGCTCTTAAGGTTTTGTGTAATTATGAAAATTTCTGCTAAAAATTGATTGTTGGTACTTTTTATAACCGCCTCAATATATGTGTTGTGGTTTTACCACCCAGTCAACAGTTGTAGGTCTAATGAACAAGAGAGCCCAGAGGGCCCTGATTCGCTCACCTGAGTATCACTGTCTCTAGTACATTCTATTTTTGGCTCTGATGGCCATCTTTTTCCTTAGAGCGGAATGATTTTAGCAATTTTTAAGGGGAGTCACCTGGGTAACATTCCTGCAAAGTTTGAATCAAATTGGCCGAAAGGTTTAGGAGGAGTTCTGGCTTGAATCAAATTTACAATGTTTTCTATTTTGAGCTTTGGTGGCCATTTTGTTCACCGGAGCGGGATCATTTAAGCTATTTTGGTAGAAGGTCATTTATATTCCTACGAAGTTTGTATTAATGGCTCAAGGATAGAGGAGGAGTTGTCGTTTGAAGATTTTTTTCTATTTTTAGCTCTAGCGGCCATCTTGTTTGTCACAGCATAACGATTTTGGCTATTTTGGTTGTGAGTCATCAAGGCAACATTCCTTGGAAGTTTGAATCTAATTAGCCCAAGGGATTAGGAGGAGTTCGCGTTTGAAGCAAATTTACGATGTTTTTCTATTTTTAGCTCTTGCAGTCATTTTGTTCATCCGAGCAAAATCGTTTTAGCTATTTCGGTAAATGGTCATCTTAGCATTAGTTTGAATGAAATCGGCCCAAGGGTAAAGGAAGAGTTGTCGTTTCAAGATTTTTCTATTTTTAGTTCTGGTGGTCATCTTGTTTGTCAGAGCGGAACGAGTTTAGCTTTTTTGATAGAGAGTCACCTAGGCAACGTTCCTATGAAGTTTGAGCCACATTGGCCTAAGGCTTTAGGAGGAGTTCGCGTTCGAAGCAAATTTACGATGATTTATTTTTATACCCCCGCAAACGAAGTTTGAAGGGGGTATACTGGAATCAGCCTGTCGGATGGTTTGTCGGGCGGTCGGGTGGTCTGTCTCCAAAATTTTGTCTGCTCAACTCCTCCTTCACTATCAGTTGGATTCAATCGATAATTACCATAATTATTCACCAGGAGGGGTAGATGTGCAAGACACAAATTTCACTAAAGTTTGTCCCATTATTACGGAGTTATGGCCCTTGATTTGCTAAAAAATGTGCTAAAAAACATTGTCCGCTCAACTCCTCCTTAACTATGAGTCGGATTCAATTTATACTTGCCATAATTGTTCACAAGGAGGGGTATATTTGTAAGGCGCAAATTTTATATTTACGGAGTTATGGCCCCTGAATCAATTTGAAACATACTTTCTTGACCCTGATTTGCTTCAAAACATCTTGTCCACTGAACTCCTCCTTCACTATCAGTCGGATTCAATGGATACTTGGCATACTTATTCACTAGGATAAGTAGATGTGCAAGATGCAAATTTCAGGAGAATCTGTCCAACAATTATGGAGTTATTTCCCCTGAATCACTGAAAAGTGGTTGCTGCAAAAATTTGTCCGCTGAACTCCTCCTTCACTATCAGTCGGATTCAATGGATACTTGACGTACTTATTCACTAGGATAAGTAGATGTGCAAGACGCAAATTTCAGGAGAATCTGTCCAACAATTATGGAGTTATTGCCCCTGAATGGACTCAGTGGACACTGTTTATGTTTGCTTTCTGTGTCAAGTATTGAGGCGGGGGTATTAATCATCACCTTTATTGATAGTTTCTCTAGTTTTTAGCTCTGGTGGTCATCTTGTTCATTGAAGCGGGATCTATTTTTAGCTCTGGGGACCATCTGGACAATTTTAGCTATTTTGGTAGGGAGTCACCTAGCCAACATTCCTGTGAAGTTTGAATGAAATTGTGCAAAGGGTACAGGAGGAGTTGTCATTTGAAGATGTCGTTTGAAAGTGTTGACGTCAGAAGACATACGACGTCAGACGACGACGACTACCGACAACATCCAACCAAAAGATAAAAGTATTATTGGTCATATCTTTTGACCCTGTTGAGTTCGAAACTTTATATTGAGCATGTAGGCTCCTTGTGACAATGTCTTCCTACTCAAATAAAACATCTTGATCTGTGACCTTGATCTTGACCTGTGACCTTGATCTTGACCTGTGACCTTGATCTTGACTCGTGATCAGCTTCGAAGAAAAAATGACCATGCCCTGGGACATATTCGTGTTTCACAAACACATCTTGTTCTTCTTAAGATATTCGTTTTTTCGTCGGTAAAGTTTGCAATGTATTTTTATAGGCGTGTTTTCGTAATACGGATGAGTCTTTAAACCGAGGTCCCGTCGCCGTATGACTTAGCTGTTGGTGGACGTAAAACTAACATGAGGAATGCAACAATAAAAATTACTTCCGGATTCCTATTTTGTGTTTTAATGCTCATAAATTCTTTATTTCAATCTTGTTCCTAGTGGAACCTACCCACCCATCGGCTCGCTAACATTATTTTCGACTTGTTTACACTTTTTGGGGTTCTATGATGTAACCGGCCCTGGTCCATCTGGGCTTGAGGAAATGGATGGGCTGCATAATGCTTCCATGCTGTGCTGAAACCGACCGCACACGAGTACTGGTAAACTACTTAGAAGATCTAAGCCTGCCTAGGCAAAGCAGTGCGGGTCTGACTGTCCATGCTTGTAAACCCTATTGGTTTCTTTGGGCGACCGGGCTTGAGATGTCATTTTATTTCAGTGTCTGGTAAATGTCCCACAAAATTAGAAGCAACGTCTCTAAAATGACATATACAGTGTTGACGGGGATGTTAAACCTCAAATCAGTGAGTGAGTGTTTGAGTCTTATGCCCCATCATCAGCTAAGGTCATAGGAGACGGGACCTCGGTTTAAGGACTCATCCGAAAGTCTGGAGAAGCCCGGGATCGATCCTGCGACCCCTGGTTTACAAGGCGGGTAGCGTAACCACTACATCACGGAGGCTTCTAAACCAAATGTATGATGTAACTGCAATTGATTCTGAGAGTAGGCTTGAACAATTTGTTCGTTTGAATTGAGATTTAAATTCTCTGTTAACACTTCATAGGACATTTTTGTAGGGGTTTTACCCGACATTGAGATGAAATTACATCATCTCAAGCCCAAATAAAACCAAAAGGGTTTATATGCATGGACAAGCCAACTCGCGCCACTTTTCCTGGGCAGGCTTAGTACCTCTAATCAGTTTCCTAGGCTTGAACAATGTCTAAGTACACAAGTCCAGTCCAGATTTTAAAGTTACACATTACTCTGCACATTCTTTCACCAGAAACTGACAACTGCCCTTCTTGAATCAGCGGAAGGGAGAGAATGACCGTAGAAAAGATTTCATGATCAATCACCATAAAAGAATGCTGCCGACGCGCATCCGACTGAGCTACCGGGACCGGCATCAGCTGGGGTTTACAAGGATAAACAATATTTTCGCGAATTTCTGTAATTGGGTGTGGGTACTCGTTATTATATGTTTGCAGAAAAATATCATGGGTTTTCATCAAAAGTGGCCATTTTGGAGATGTGGAAAATGCCGCGCAGATGTGTTACCGTAATGATCAGTCCAATGTGCAATGAAAATTAATCTAACAAACTTTCAGTCTTTGTTTGCTTTGTTTGATTTTAGGTTTAGCGTCCAAGTCAACACTATTAAAGTCATTTCGGAGACGATGTTTCCAATTTTGTGGGATTTTTACCCGATATTGAGATGAAATGACATCTCAATCCTTGCCGTCCAATCAAACCAATAAATTGTATGTGCATGGACGGGCCGGCTCGCACCACTTTGCCTCGGCAGGCTTAGACCTTAATGGTTTACCAGTACTCATATATGCATTTGGTTTCAGCTCTGTGTGGAAGCATCATGCAGCCAAATCTATTTCTTCAAGCCCCGATGGGCGGGGGCTCTCAATTATTAAACTCTCTATGGCAGAAAGAGTAACACACAACTGATTTCTCGCAATATCACATTTGCAGCTCTGCCTTCTTCTTCTTCTTCTTCTTCTTCCTTCTTCTTCTTCTTCTTCTTCTTCTTCTTCTTCTTACCAGCTTTTGAAGTCAAATTACTAAACGCATGGGATGGCTGATTGTCTCTGCGTTTAGGCTCGAAAAGGGATCCTAAGCTTGAACGCCTTTCGTCGAACCCTTAAATAGCTATACTTTATGCGTAAGGAGTACATTATGATCATCCAGACTGATCCCAGCTTTAGTGAGAATGGTTTCCTCCCTGGTCTTACAGTATTTCTAGATCTCTCGAAGAGAGAGAGAGAGAGAGAGAGAGAGAGAGAGAGATTACTGAGTGGGTGCATTTTCTTTTTCTATCAACCGTATCACAATGGTGAGCACTCAATGAGGCGGTTCGCACGAGAACCCAAAACATTTGTACGAGTAAAGGAAAGTGCCTAAATATTTAATCAGTAAAGAAACCGTTTTTTGAAATATGAAAGAATGCATATTGTCCCCAGGATTAGTCATCCTATTGTCACAAGAGAGAGAGAGAGAGAGAGAGAGAGAGAGAGAGAGAGAGAGAGAGAGAGAGAGAGAGAGAGAGAGAGAGAGAGGAGAGAGAGAGAGAGAGAGAGAGAGAGAGAGAGAGAGAGAGAGAGAGAGAGAGAGAGAGAGAGAGAGAGAGAGATGATCAGAATGTGCTTGCTTAGGACAGGTGCTTGCTTAATACAGGTGAACTTTGATGCATTTTCCTATTTTGGGAACCGAGGGTATGCTTGCTTAAGACAGGTTTGCTTGTTAAATAGAGGTGGCCACTATACCAGGTTTTACAGTAGCCGCCTTGAGGTCAGAGAGTTGCGAAAGAGGGTTATCTAAGACTCATAGGTTTGACTTGGCAAACATTGACCCAGACCAGACGCAACAGAAAGCGGCATCTGATCAAGATCGACACTAATTGCTTAAATTCGAGAATTTCAGGGTTAAATGAAACAATTTAAATCACAGTCCAGGTCTGTCTCTCCGACCTACACTCAGGGACAATCGACCAACCAGATTTCTCAGTGCTTTGATTTTTATACGCCAGTTTTGAAAAAAAAAAACCGGCCTCGGTAGCTCAGTCGGATGCGCGTCTGACTTGTGATCAGGAGGACGCGGGTTCGATACCTGCCACGGTTGGCAACATTCTTTCGAGGGACTGATCATGGAATCTTTCTACGGCCATTCTCTCCTTTCCGCTGATTCAAGAAGGGCAGTTGTCAGTTTCTTGCGAAAGAATATGCACAGTACTGGTTAACCACTTTCGTTTAAGCCTGTCCAGGAAAAAGGTGGATAGGTCCGGCTCCGAAATTACCTAAAACAGTGTTGATTGGGCGTTAAACTCCAATACAATCGACAGTATGGCCCCCGCCCATCGGGCCTTGAAGAAATAGATGGGCTGCATGATGCTTCCACGCAGAGCTGAATCCGACCCGCACACGAATACTGGTAAACCGCTAAGCCTGCCCAGGCAAAGCGGTGCGAGTCGGTCCGTCCATGCTTAAAAACCCTATGGGTTTCATTGGGCGACAGGGCTTGAGATGTCATTACATCTCAAGGACGAGTAAAAGTCCCACAAAATTGGAAGCAACGTCTCCAAAATGACATTTACAGTGTCGACGAGGACGTTATACCTCGAATCAATCAATCAAATCAATCGACATGCAAACGGAAAAAAGGAAGTACATGTATTATGACATTGCGCTGTCCGTCCGACTGCCCGTCCGTCCGTCCATCAATATCTTTGTTATTCTTGATGGATTTGGAAATTCCTTGGCTGAAATGATAACCATCATGAGAGATTGTGTCGTATGCAAGACCCAGGTCGCTACCCCCGAGGTCAATGTCATAGAGGTGAAAGGTAAAGAAAAGTGTATTTTCTTGTGTCCTGTCAGTACCTTTGTTATTCCTGGATGGATTTGAAAATAGCTTCATGAGACAATTTGTCGCACGCAAGACCCAGGTCGGTACCTCCATGGTCAAGGTCACAGTGGTCAAATGTCAAAAAAGGTCATTTTTCGTGTTCAGTCAATAGCTTTTTGGATCGATCGGTTTACGATCGGCCCAAATTTACTAAATGGCAAACGGTATTCATGAAGTTGTCCACGTGACCATCACTGATTTGGGGAAACCAATATTATGTTTTATTAATAGAACTTTAAACGTTGTGCTATTTTTATCGATGTAACAAGAGTAGACTAGCTACTAGTTTGATAATAAAAGTCTGATCATTTTTTGTTGGTATTTTTTTATTGGTTTAAAAATTTATCACCTTCTTAGTAATGGCAAGTCTATTTGGTAGAGTCTCAAATCTTAGGTTAAAATTGAGCCAGAGAGACTAGACTAGCTACACTTTTATACACTGTTCATTTTAATGCAAAAGATGATTTTAATTCCATATTATTCATTTAACACCTAGTGGCTAGGCTATAACAAGAGCTATCTATAGTCTTGACAGGAATCGTGTGCTGGATAATACTCAAATCAGACACGGCGGAATGTGGCGTCTGCTCAGCCGGTTGCACAGGGACTACACTGTTTGCTTAAATAGTGGCATTTGAGGGTTAAACGAAATAGTATAAATTGCCAGGTTGCTCTCGTAATGAGAGAAAAACAATAACTTAATCCAGGCCACACTGTCACGTGACGTCTTTCGAAAACTGTTACACAAATGTATGCCAAGTCGAGTAAAAATAAACTTTTCACACCTCTGCTAAGAACTTAATTTTAGAGCCCCGAAATGTATTTTTTTTTTTTTTTTTGGTTTTACGGCCCTTTCAAGATTATTTCACTCATATCGAGCCAATCGTTAATCAGAGGTGGGCGAAAACCGGAGTACCCGGAGAAAAACCACCTGGCCTTCAGTTGCAGAACTTGGCGTCTCCCATATGACCCGAGCGAGGCTCGAACCAAAGCGGTGAGAGACCTAATGATCAAGAGTCAGCGCTCTTTACCACTCGGCCACGGAGGCCCGTCCCTGAAATGTTTAATGGCAAAAATGAGTCGCGCAGACTTTATAGGTGGTACCGTTTTTAGACATACAGCGTAGACCAAGATCGGCTTTAGAGTATATTGCTTCTGATCAGGGTCGGCACTGTTCGCCACGTATGTATGCAATAACAGTTTTGAACATGATTCAGGGCCGTACGCAGACTCTAAAAAGGGGCAGGTTGAGGATGCGAATTTCAGGTATTTTGCAGAGGGTGAAAAACTGCTTGAATCTGAGATAATTTCCAAAATATGGGTGGGGCTGCGTTTGCACCCTCCCCACTCTGTTGAACAAAACCCAAGTACTACCCTTAGACGTCAGAGCGCAGCGTAAGAAGAAAATTCTGGACTGTGCTCGTTTGTTTGATTTAAGGTTTAACGTCCCCGTCAAGAATGTATACATATAGGTCATTTGGAGACGTCACTTCCAATGTTACGGGACTGTCAGCTCTGCGTGGAAGCATCATACAGCCCATCTATTTATTCAAGCCCCGATAGGCGGGTGCGGGTGGACTGTGCTCGTGCACTTGGGCATTGGCAAACAGAATCTACATAACCAGACGCCACATAACGCGATGTCTGATCAGATCTACTGTGCTAGCTCAGTTAAACGAACAGTTCGATTCTCTGCTCAAGACTATTTTCCCAACCTACACTCAGAGACGATCGACCCACCAGTACTCTCAGTGCTTTGATTTATTCCCGGATCACTTTGCAGAAATGTTAATCATCATGAGACGATGTTTTGCGCACAAGACTCAGTCAGTACATCGAGGTTAAAGGTCATACGTAGAGGTCAAAGTTTAAAAATGGTTAGTTAACAACTTTGTTATTCCTGAATGAATTTTGAAATTACTTGGCAGAAATGTTAACTATCATGAAACGATGTGTTCAAGACTCGGATCGGTACCTACAATGTCAACATCACGTGAACACCACCCCCACCCCAATAAACCCCACTTTATTTTAGAGAAATTTGCAGTATAAACACGAAAAATATCAGGGATTTTCATGGGATGTGAAAAATGCACTATGTCGCACGGATGTGTTAGCGTAATGTCTACCCATCACTTCCAATCCATTCATGAGACGCTAAGTTCTGCAATGGAAGGTCAGGTGGTTTTTCTCCGAATAATCCGGTTTTTGCACACCTCGGGTCGAAATAAGAGAAACTAGAGCTGGTGTTTATGAAACACTATGCCCCCAACACTGCTTGCTCCTAGTTGAAAAGGTAATACTTCATATGGCTAAAGTGAGAGCCATTCATCAACTTTCAAGGTGCAGCTTTGATACTTTTTTAGTTATATTGCCGACGAGATTTCATCAAAAAATTTCACAAGGGCCATATCTCATGAAAGGGACATAATCAGAGAGAGAGAGAGTGAGAGAGAGAGAGAGAGAGAGAGAGAGAGAGAGAGAGAGAGAGAGAGAGAGAGAGAGGCCAAAAAAAAAAAAAAACACATGTCATCTATTCAATATATAAACTTAAAAAAGAAATAGCATACATGGCTCTAAAGATATGCTATGCATCACAAATCATACAATGTACCTATGCCCAAATTTACGAAGAGTTTTGGAATCCTAGATTGTGGGTACCCATGACAACCGCCTCGTTTACGCAGTTTTGACGAGCGCTTACAATTTATGTTTGAAAAGATTTTCACCCGTATGATACACAGGTGATAGAAAAATAACCTAAATATAAAAAGGCTTTTGTGGTTTCAACGCCAAAAAAGTTGAAGATCAATCTGAACATCCATGCAGTCTGATCAGCACCCTTGTTTTTTTGCTGATTAGATTGTATATTGCCTCTAGTTTCTTTTTTTTTATTTCAAGACTCTCTCACTCTCTACATGCATGTGCGTGTGTGCGTGCGTGCGTGCGTGTGTGTGTGTGTGTAACACATAGTCATATGATTATCATGGAATGATATTGTACTTCAAGTTATCTTGTTTGTTTGTATTGGAGTTTTACGGCCCAGTCAACACTATTTAGGTCATTTTTGAGCCGGTCAGTTTACCTATCAACACTTTCCTGGGCAGGCTTATACGTAAGCGGTTAACCAGTACAGTGCACATTCTTTCGCCAGAAACTGACAACTGCCCCTCTTGAATCAGCGGAAGGGAGAGAATGACCGTAGAAAAGATTTCACGATCAATCTCCACGAAAGAATGTTGCCGACCCCGGCGGGAGTCGAACCCGCGTCCTCCTGATCACCAGTCAGACGCGCATCCGACTGAGCCACTGAGGCCGGCGTTAAGTTCAATAAGCAAGTTATCAATAAGAAAATGGTAGCTATACAGAGTGGGCAAATTGTATTCAAGTTCCTCTTTGACTTTCTGAAAACCTAGAAGATAACACCAGTGGTGGAGTTAATTTTACAACTCAGGCATTTGCAGGTAAATTATGGCCAGCAATGAGTCTCATGGGAGGTGTGCAGACCGTTCGGAGAGTAATTTATGTGTCTGTCTGATATTCACCCTGGAAGAATGGGGTCCCTCTTTAAGCGGGTATACACTATTTTTCTTTTTTCTGCTGTTTGGTTTGATATTTAACACCCCTGCAAACATTATTTAGGTCATTTTACAGGCGTTTCTTCCAAATTCCGGCGCGTATCATGGTAGTTAAACTGCAAACATCGATAGGTTGTGGGTGCTCGTTAGAACCGCTTCTTTGAGGCGGTCAATGAGGTGGTTCTTACGAGTACCCACAACCTATGTCTTGTATCAGAAATAAGAAAAAAATAATGTATACCCCGTAAACCCCAGTTTTCTCTATATATAGTGGGGGTTAGATTCACTTATTCACGTGATGTGATGCTTCCACGCAGAGATGAAACCAGCCCGCACACGAGTATTGGTAAACCGCTTAGAGGATCTAAGCCTGCCTAGACAATGCGGTGCGAGTCGGCCCGTCCATGCTTATAAACCCTATTGGTTTTATTGGGCGGCAGGGCTTGAGATGTCATTTCATCTTAATGTCGGGTAAAAGTCCCACAAAATTGGAAGCAACGTCTTCAAAATGACATTTACAGTGTTGACAGGGACGTTAAACTTCAAATCAAACAAACAAACTAAACATCGAATCGATGTTAGTTCGACGTTGATCAAAGATTGGTTGTAAAGTGATGAAAAATGTGGATACTATATCAAATTGTCATTTTAATCTATCAGTCGAAACAGTACAGACTATTCCATTATTTAATCTTGTAAACCTACAATTTTCATAGTCTACACTTGGCTTTGGGAAAAGAATGAAGGTCACACCCTGCATATGTGGCATATTATTGTCACTTCAACATTTTCTCCAGACCCATCTTTTGTAACCATTGTTAAAGCATTTTACACACCAAATCTGCACAATTTCATTTTCACTTCAGGAATGGATTTTAATATGTAATAAATGCAGTTAACCTCAATGTAACCCCATGCCAGATATAGTGTATTGGCTCTGAAACTTGAAGATTTTTGACCGCAGGCAATCTGCACCCCTGTCTTATCAGCTATAACCGGAGTGGGCCTATTTAGTCTTGCGCCAGAATTGATTGACAGGTTTTCAAGCCAATAGTTCGATCGTTTGTTGGCGATTGCTAACCGCCGAAATCTTAGACAAGCTAACCTAACAATAGAATGTCGACAACAACAGAGTTAACTTCCTTGACGGGGCGTTACTAAGCTGCGCATACAAAGAAAGGGCTAGACAGAGGTTGCTTCTTGTTGTTTAATAGCTTCAGCTTCATTAGTAGGCCTGACTCTGGAATTCATTACGCAAACATGCCTGCACAAATACATTGTGAATTTTACCATTTAAAAACGAAAATTTTAAATGAAAAATTGTGATATTTTCCTTATTTCTGCTCAAAATATATATTGTGAGTACACGTTAGAACCGCCGCAATGAGGCGGTTCTACACGTTAGAACCACCACAATGAGGCGGTTCTAACGATTACCGACAATCTATAATTCAGAGCAGAAATAAGAAAAATAAGGTTTACCCCATCTGTAAATCACAGTTTTATTTTATAAAAGTGGGGTTCATGGGGGTAAGAATCATATAGGCGTGTTTTCGTGATGAAATGTTGAATCAGAATGAACCAAGAATCTTTGGGTGTTCCTTGTCTACATGTAGACTATAAGCATATTGTTGTGAAATTCTTGTCGGACATGCATTGTATTTAAATAATATACAAAATATGTACCTTTCTGCAAAATCTTGGCCTAAAAGTACAATATTCCCAGCCTAGGCTAGGACAATATGCATGTATTGTTACTTTCTGTGATCCATATAAACAATACGTATGCGAATAGCTGCACAACGTGAAACTGACAGGCTAGTTTTTCTTTTCTATTCTGTCATAAATACATATGTCAACACGAACCGAATTCTTTGTCAAACCACCAGCGTATTTTTCCGTATTTTTCAAATGTATATAAACCAATATGCATGCGTTTTTTTTGCGCATGGTTTGCCGCACAAGCTGCGTATTTTTTCTGTATTTTTAAACAATACGTCCTTCAATACATACACATTTTGCTGCGTAACATTTGTAGCATCCGCTGCTTATTTCTTCTGTATTTTTCAAAAATACGTTCTCCAATACGCACGCGTTTTGTTGCGTAAACTTTGTCACACCAGTTGCTTATTATTTCCGTATTTGCGCACAAGACGGACGTAAATACGTACTGTATTGCCAGTGTATCAGTATGTATTGGTGTAAATTCGCATTGCGTATTTGTCCTTATTTTGTTCATTTTTCACTGTGACAGCTGATGCGATTTCTTGGTATGGCTGGTTATTACTGATATTTCTGTAATACATTCTCTGTCATTGCTGAGCCTTTGACAAATTTCTTCAGCAAAAGAACAAAATTCCATTGGAATGCAATATGCCAAAATGCTTTTGATAAACTTAAAGCCATTCTCAAGAGTGGGCCAGTTCTCTTAGCACCAAACGTTGAAAAGGAGTTTAAGCTAGCTGTAGATGCTAGTGACGTAGGTGCGGGTAGTGTTTTGTTGCAGGAAGATGGGGTGGATCATCCAGTGTGCTACTTTTCCAAAGAAGTTTAATAAGCATCTCAAAGAAATTACTCTACCATAGACAAAGAGTGATTGTCTCTGATTCTTGCTCTGCAAAATTTCGAAGTTTATCGTACTCCTACTGCTGCACCGATTATTGTTTTCAGTCATCACAATCCACTGACTTTCATTTATAAAATGAAAAACAAAAATCAATGGTTACTCAGGTGGAGTCTTATGCTACAAGAGTATAATTTAGACATAAGCAGAAGTAAAACAAAGATCAGGAATTGATACAATTAACTTACTCCACCCATAAAAGACACCAAAGGGAAAGAAATGCAAACATTAAGCGACCAGACCATAATGGAAGCCTAAACAAAGGAAGGCCATAAGGACAGTTACTTTCCCACAAAATGGCCATATGGCCATCCAAAACCAAAAGACACAAGTGATACACACAGTAAGTAACAAACAACAACATAAATAAATCGCCACAGAAGACATATCAGAGGGTTTAGTTTAGTTTAATAGTATTTTATTGCATACAAACAAAGCAAAGGGGTTGGGTCACGAGTTCTACCAACATCAGTTACGGCCCTTCCACTACAATATCACAACTAAAATTTAAATTCACATGACAGTGGCAAACAATGCAACATTCTAAAAAGATGACCTGTAACAAACGTATACAACAGCTAAATAAATAGTAAGAAAAATAGATAACATAAATAAGTGTGTGTGTGTGTGTGTGTGTGTGTGTGTGTGTGTGTGTGTCTGTGAATAAATCAGAGGGAGAGATAACATTATCCCTGATTCCCTTTCAAGAGCTTGAGCAGTGTCAGGTATGTGTTGGTCTTTCATACTGAAGTGGGTTGTAGATACATGTAATTTTATATGCTATGTTCAATATTTTATTATTATAAAAGCAAAAGAAAGCTTTATTGCATAAAACTTGCTTTTCCTCGAAGAGGGGGAGTGTTATGCATAAGAATTTATTTTTCTGATTCCCACTTTCATCCCACTGGGTGACCTAAAAATATCTTGTTTATTCTTCTTAAAGAATTTTCTGGAAAGAAATGAGTCACAGGTTAATTGTATTTGAAAATAACTTGTTTAAAAGGAAAGTACTTGGGAAACGCCCAGAAAGTTCAGGTTTGTATTATTTTTAGAAAATTACCTAATCTTATTCCACAGCCCTCTAGAACGTTCTAGAGAATTCTTAGGGGCAATAAAAGAGCTTGATTTTTTCTCTTTTAGGGAGAATTTGGAGTTTGAAGTTTGGGTTTTTCTAAATTCTGTGTTGGATTGTTATAGGATATTATATTTCATTTCGGACTGTGAATTCTGTGGGATCAAGGAAAATAGATTCATTCAAGGATATTTCATATCATTTATTGACTGGTTTGTGACCAATAAAATGCAAGCAAATCCAGATAAATTTCAGGCTATTATGTTAGGCCAGTCAGGTTTTGAGAACTGTAAAACACTAGAGATCTGTGGAAGTGAAATCAAATGTGAAGAGACAGTAAAATTGCTAGGTGTTACACTTCATTATATGTTAAACTTTGAAGCACACATAGCAAATATTTGCAAGAAGGCAGCTAAACAAATTAATGTCCTTTCCAGGTTATGTAATGTCTTGAACACTGACACAAAGATTTTAATTTACAAAACTTTTATAAAATCAAATTTCAATTACTGTCCCTTGGTATGGCATTTTTGTTCAAAAACGAGCACAAATAAGCTTGAAAAGCTGCAGCTCCGAGCACTAAGACTAGTGTTCGGTGACTTTCAAAGTTCCTATGAAATTTTGCTAGAGAAAGCAAATATGCCTACCTTACATGTAAATAGAATTAGGACTATGGCTACTGAGGTTTTTAAAATTCTATACAAACAATCACCTGAGTATTTACATGATTTACTATCTTTTAAAACCACGAAGTATTCTTTCAGGTATGAAAACCTGGTAGAGATACCGCGAGTCCGCACAAGTCGATACGGTAAGGCTACCTTTCGCTTTGATGCCGCTCAGGTCTGGAACAGCCTTCCAAATCATCTGAGAACTACTAGTAAGTACGGTGAGTTTGTAAGGCTGATCCAGACCTGGGGAGGAGCCTCATGCAAGTGTTCCTTATGCAAGTATAATTTATAATCTATCTATCTATCTATCTATCTATCTATCTATCTATCTATCTATCTATCTATCTATCTATCTATCTATCTATCTATCTATCTATCTATCTATCTATCTATCTATCTATCTATCTATCTATCTATCTATCTATCTATCTATCTATCTATCTATCTATCTATCTATCTATCTATCTATCTATCTATCTATCTATCTATCTATCTATCTATCTATCTATCTATCTATCTATCTATCTATCTATCTATCTATCTATCTATCTATCTATCTATCTATCTATCTATCTATCTATCTATCTATCTATCTATCTATCTATCTATCTATCTATCTATCTATCTATCTATCTATCTATCTATCTATCTATCTATCTATCTATCTATCTATCTATCTATCTATCTATCTATCTATCTATCTATCTATCTATCTGATACTGCGTCGGTCACATTTGACCATTACCGCAGGTGTATATTACATACACTCCAGGTTTTGCAGGATGAAAGCCTACACAATAATCATGTAATTACGGTAGGGATCTTTAACCTGCACAGGGGATGGTTCTCCCTGCACAGGGGGCCTCCAGTTAACGTCCCGATCCGAAGGACGGTGCACTTTATGACATTCATCCCTGCAAATGATGCCAATGGAGCGTGTTCGGACACCGAAATTTCATCGCCGCTGCCGGGGATCGAACCCGGGACCTCTAGCATCAGAGGCAAGTGCACTAACCACTGAGCTAAACTTGCTTGCTTGTTTGTTTGTTTGTTTTAGTTATTTTCCCTGTTTTAAAGCATGTGCTTGAAACCTTTACCCCCTCCCCCCTTGTTCCTTTTGTTTTGTTCGTGGTTCCTGGGGTCGACCGGTGGTACATGCTTCATGGGGGAGACCTCTTCTCATAGCTATGTTGGATTAATGTGTGTCTCTCCCCTGGTGGGTCATGGGCTGCCGGGGCTCTGGCGACCCCGACCAGGAATTAAACTGTATTTATGGCTTTGCTTGCCGGCTAATTGGTCTTTCGTTTTTCAAGGCAGGACTCTTGCAAAAACTTTATGTTAAGAGAACCTGTTACACTACTCCCCTTTCGGTTTCGTCCTTTTTCTCCAGTTAGCTGTCATGCAAAGGCATATAATTCTATTAAGAGTGATCCTAATATTATATTGAGCTATTACCTTTTAGAAAAATATGCATTTTATTGTCTGTGATATGAAGTTATGTGACAATAGCTCTTATGTTTTATGTTCTATTATTTATGTTCTCTTATTTATTCTGTCTGTAATGTGTCTTAATGTAAAATATGTAAAAAGTCTGTGATATGTTGGAACTTTTCTGTGATGTCCTTGTTCATATACTTGTACAGTTTTTAAATTTGTTAGTCGGTAAAATAGCTTTCGAGCTAATGTTTGAATGTTGTATACTTGAAAACCGACGTTAAATAAATATTCTTATGTCTTATGTCTTACCAGATCTAAGTACATTTAATTTTCTTACTTCTACAGGTTTGTTTGCAAATAAATTTTGTTAAATTTTTCCATAAGGCTTGTTTGCTTTATCTTTCTGCTACGCCTGGCTCGTAACACCATTCTGGTTACATAGATGAACCCTTTAAGGAATTATTGTAATACGTCAAGCTCCTGTGGTTTGGAGTATCCGGCAGATTCAGATTCATTATCAATACCGGTAATACCGTAGATTGACATGGACTTATCGTTTCGGCTTATAACTGTCCATTGCGGTAATCCTAATCATTTCCACAGAGAGAAAATGGTGGACAAGGAATGTTCTTTTTGAAAATGAGAAGTATTTATGAATTTTAAACTCTCAGATGATAAGATAGATGAAAAATCAACATGTAGGGAAATAGAACCGCACCCTTTCACATTGGTTTGTATACAATTTAATCGAGTTTATCAAAAGTTCGTTTAGCCCTAATATTAATAACAAGAAATGGGGTCTCACTATAAAGCGACAAGAAGCGTCAAGAAGCGACAAGAAGTGTCAAGAAGCGACAAGAAGCGTCATGATCATATTCCATTTGAAATATACATTCCTATATAAGATTTTTTATGAATTCATAAATAAATTAAGTATTTCAAAGGATCAGGTTTGAATAGTTCCAGAAATATTGCATTTTCTTGTGTAAAATGAAAAATAAAGAACCGCGTTCGGTTGAGAAAAAGCGACAAGAAAATGTTTCGACTGACAAAGAGTAAATGTTAGATATAAGTCTTGTTTTTCTCGAATTGAAGTCATATATATTTATGTCTCTTATATGCAATATGCATTAAAGGCATTGAAATGTGTAGAAGACTAACATGCTGCAAGGAGAAAGGCATACCGCACAAGCATCTTGAGTGGTGAAAAAGAGACATGAAAAAATTACGGTGCGATTTGAGTGCTAGAAAAAGCGACAAGAAGATTTTTCACAGTTGAAGCGATAACAAGAAGCGTCGTGAAGTGTATGGAACATATTCTAGTATGTATTTTATGCATAAAATCCGTAGAAGACGCATCATGGGGTACAAAAGCATGCAAATCTCCCGATAAATTGAGTTCTGAATAAGCGACACGAAACTTCATGAGTCCATGAAAAAGCGACATGAAGGTTGAATGGCGACTACACAAAGATGAAGAACCATCAAAATCATGTATCCATTCCAGGCATTATATCGCAAAGTAGATAATCAGCTGGTAAGAAAAAATGAGAAAAAAAACCCGCAAAATAACGTCGAGAGCTGAAACACGGGAGCTAAAAAGGCGACAAGAAAATTCAACCGGGCTATATGAGTCCTCAAAAGGCGACAAGAACTTACGGGGCTGCGCAAAGAAGAACCCAAAGGAATAAATTTAATTATGCCTTTCAGGCAGAAGAATGCGAAAAAGACAATCAGTCGGTAAGAAAATAGTCAAACCGACCAATAACCCCATCTGCTGAAAAAGCGACAAGAAGAAAGAATGGGTTGATGTGAGAACTGAAAAAAAGCGACAAGAAAATTTTGCATAGCAACCAAAATTAAACATGAATAGGATACATTGTCGGTCCTCGTTAGAACGGCCTCCGTGATGCGACTCTTATGAGTGCCCACAAACTATGGTTCTATGGAGAAGAAAAAAAATGTTGGATTTTATGTGTATCCATTACATGGACTTGTTGACGTGGTTTATGTAAAGTGACATGAAAAAGCGACAAGAAGAAATAACTTGACGAGGGGAGTACTGAACAGTTGGCACATTACGTGTTTGCGACGTCTTATCAACGTCGAAACAACGTCATGACGTTTCTCTCTCTCTTCCAATACAAGGTTGTGGGTACTCATTATATGCGACTCCATGAGGCTGCTGAAAGAAAGACAAGGTAGAAAGAAAGAAAGTTGGCACATGATGTGTTTTCAACGTCTTATCAACGTCGAAAAAAACGTAATGACGTTTTCTTTCTCTCTTTCTCTCTCTCTCTCTCTCTCTCTCTCTCTCTTCAAATACAAGATTGTGGGCACTAGTTATAACCGGCTCAATGAGGCTGCTGAAAGAAAGAAAGAACGTAAGAAATAAAGTTGAACGATGTAATGTTACTGATCTGTTCGGTCGATCGCAATTAACGCCAGTCACAGCCCGCAAGCCATTGAGTTATTCAACTAGAATAGCTCAAAACTGAGTGACAGTAATTAACCAGCGCTTCAATTAATAATACACGCCATCACTTCGCCCCCCGCCCATAGGGTCTTGAAGAAATATATGGGCTGCATGATGCGAGCCGGTTCTAACGTGTACCCACAACCTATGCCTTTTACAATACAAAAGTGGGGTTTAATGGGGTCAAAATTATATAGGCGTGTTTTATTGCTGCTGAGTTTGAGGACAAGTATGTTTGTTAAGGAGTCTTACAAGTACCCATAACATTTTTTTAATTCACCGATAACTGCTGTTATTCTTATCCGGTTCCTTTGTAGGATAGAAAAAGAAAGAAATAAGAACAAAATAAAGAAATATCTCGTGGGTAGTCATAATCGTCTTACCAAGGATTCTAACGGGTATCCACATGAAAAAGATAGAAAACATGTAGTGGGTCTCATTACAACTTACTCCCACAGGATTCTAATACATACCCTCAACAAATCCGGCCCCCGCCCATTGGGGCTTGAAGAAATAAATGGGCTGTATGATGCTTTCAGGCAGAGCTACGCCTGTCCAGGCAAAGCGGTGCGAGTCGATCCGTCAATGCTTATAAATCCTATTGATTTCATTGGGCGACAGGGCTTGAGATGTCATTTCATCTCAATGTCGGGTAAAAAATCCCACAAAATTGGAAGCAACGTCTCCAAAATGACCTATACAGTATTGACGGGGCCGTTACACCTCAGATCAAACAAACAAACAAAACCCTCAACAAATCTTTTTTTTTTAGAAAAAAATGAAATATCTCAAATAAGTGCACTTATTTGTTACTATATAAGAAAGAGAGGGAAGAGAGAACGAAAGAAAGAAATAAAGAAAATTAAAATAAAAGAAGGAAAAGAAAGAAATTGGCGGTGCTATGAAGAAATACACGCTTATTGATTTTATCAGTTTCATAGCCCGCAAGCCATTGAGTAATTAAACTTAAATTACTCAAACTGAGTGAAAGTAATAAACGATTTGGGCCGTGATATATTTTCTTGTCGCTTTTTCCTGGTAGCGAACAACCAGCAGAAGGTGGAACTTTTCCTTTAACTATAAGGGTCCAAAGTGGATTTTATTTTCCCGAGAAGTATTATAAATGAGCAAATTGAACCAATAATGATATGTGGATCTTTGCATATGTCAGAAATCCAGAAAAAATACGTGTGGAAATCGTCATTTTTTTCTTGACGCTTTCTTGTTCCGGCACCACTTTTGCATAATAAAGCCTTAAAAAAAGAATTATTCGTAAATCATTGTTTCTCTACATATGAATGCTTATTTATATATATATAAATATCTTATAAAATCTATCACATGTAGGCTAGTATCTAGCGAAACAAAAGTTAAAATCCCTTCATGACGCTTTTTCATCAGTCGATAAAGCTAGACGACAGGTCCTTATGGATCTGATAAGCATTTATGGGCTTTTAAAGGAGCTTGTATGGACACAAAAGCACACATTTAAGTTTGCCAATGTCTGGTCTTATTTTATTACCAGAAAGATTGAATACAAGTGTTAAAATACGTTCTTGACGCTTTCTTGTAGCTCAATACTTGTCTAAGCTTTTCAGAGTCGGGATTGAACAGTTGTTCGGAGCAACTTTTAAGGGCATCTAATGAACTTGTGTCGACAAAAATATACCAGGAAGCATTGAAAATGTTATAAAAGATCAAATCTGCCTTAGATGTATATAAAAAATGTTTAAAAACGTTCTTGTCGCTTCATGTCGCTTCTTGACGCTTCTTGTCGCTTCTTGACGCTTCTTGTCGCTTTATAGTGAGACCGCAAGAAATGACTTTACAAAAGCATGAAATCTTAATTACCATTCGAAATGTCATTTAGTTGGCTAGAGGAGCTTTTTTCGTGACGTACTTCCGGTTCTAAAAATAGAACGGGAAAAGCCCTGGCCGTCAACTGTCGTATTGCTTCAAGGCAGTGGGACAGATAAAACGTTAATTACAGCGTAAAACAGTGAAATTATTTCAAACTTTTGACGAATTCTAATGTAAGATAATGAGAGAAAAACTGATATGCTGCCAGGTGTGAAATTTCGCATTACGAAAACATGCCTATACAAATTATCAATTTCTCGGCCAAGGAACACTCGTTCGGAAGTGCAAGATTTTACAGTAAAATATGGTAGATTTCTTCAACCTTCCCAGCCCTTACATTTACCCATTTGGTACCGGAAACCTCAAAAGAGGTAAGTGACAAACAGTGCAGACCCAGATCAGATGCAGCAGAACGCGGCGTCTGATCAGGGCCTACACTATTTGCAAAAAGTTTAGCCATTTTCGAAATAAATTTTGAAGAAAAAAAACCTGGAATCATCAATTTATCAAAATTGCACATATACATGTAGACAGATCGCTGGACATTTTTACCTGCACTTCTAGACAGATCGTTGAATTGTTTCTCAATAGAGAGAGAGAGAGATAGAGATCAAAGTTCTGTCCGTATGTGATAGCTATACTTGGATACATGTAGCGATTAAAACGAAAAGTGACGTAAAATCTTTTTTTGTAAGTAAGCTTTCGTGAATAACGGCATCTCAAGCCATTGACATGGGCCATTCACGAAGAGATTTTCGACAATTAAAAACGGATCCAGGATAAATGAATTCCAGTAATAAGCAAAATATCATTCTTTCCTTCTCGAGGAACTATTTCAATGTAAATGGGTATATTTCCTTTCAAAATGTCTAAATATTTTTAGCAATTTAAGTTCCGTCAATACATTTGAATAGCAATGGCCGTTTCAATTGACCGCCATTGCTTTGCGCATGCGCAAGAATGACGTCATAAACGGAATTCCTAAAACCTCCTATATCCTGATTCTGTCCTGTAAAACATTAAATGTGGAAAATTTGTCTGACTAGATTACTCAGAATGAATTTATGTATTAGTGCTGGGTCTGCCTTAAAACAGTAATGATGCGTAATGTAGTGTAATGATGCGTAATGTAGCGTAAAGATGAACAATTTATGCCTTAAAATGACCACCTATCCTTGTTAACGACTTGTTATTCCAAAATGTCTAAAAGAAGACGGATTGATCTGCGAAAGGTTCCTTTCGCGAACGGAAGATTTTCGCTACGAAAGGAACGTTTTTTTGTTTTTTTTTTTAGATAATTTGATGTCGAATGAGATACCATCCCATTTAATAAGCGACCTGTCATGTTAGCCTATAGATAATATATTATCCATAGTTTCCAGTTGGCATCGCACAAGAACGAACGTATTTGTTTTGTTCATGATAAATGCATAAGGATTATCTCCAGTATGAATAGTTTAGTCTTCATTTTGTCTGACGTCGCTCTTGTGTCGCGTTGAGGTCTGACTAGGTCTTGTTGCTGTAACCGAAGCAGACCATTTCTTAGCCTCTCGATTCTAGCAACCATTGCTAGCCTTTTTTTTTTTCTTTTAAACATGGATATTTTTGCTGATTTTTTTTTTTCATTTTTTTTTCTTTTTATATATACTTTTTTTATTATTAGTATTATTTTTATTTTTTTATTTTTTTTTTATTTATTTATTTTATTTTTTACATTTTCTTTTCTCGGGAGTTGGTTATACACACTCTTGAAACACGTATAACCAACTTCCGATAATTTTCCAGTGCATAACATTATTTTCTCTAATGACCGACAATAGCCACTTGAGGTGACTATGTTAAAACACAATAGTCAGGGCTAGAAGCCACAGCCTGGCCACTTGAGGTGGACAGTAGTATCCTGACTTTGCTTTATTTTTACTTTACTAAAATATAAACACTTTGAATTACAATATTCGGGGCTAGAAGCCACAGCCTGGCCACTTGAGGTGGACAGTAGTATCCTGACTTTGCTTTAATTTTACTTTACTAAAATATAAACACTTTGAATTACAATATTCGGGGCTAGAAGCCACAGCCTGGCCACTTGAGGTGGACAGTAGTATCCTGACTTTGCTTTAATTTTACTTTACTAAAATATAAACACTTTGAATTACAATATTCGGGGCTAGAAGCCACAGCCTGGCCACTTGAGGTGGACAGTAGTATCCTGACTTTGCTTTAATTTTACTTTACTAAAATATAAACACTTTGAATTACAATATTCGGGGCTAGAAGCCACAGCCTGGCCACTTGAGGTGGACAGTAGTATCCTGACTTTGCTTTAATTTTACTTTACTAAAATATAAACACTTTGAATTACAATATTCGGGGCTAGAAGCCACAGCCTGGTCACTTGAGGTGGACAGTAGTATCCTGACTTTGCTTTAATTTTACTTTACTAAAATATAAACACTTTGAATTACAATATTCGGGGCTAGAAGCCACAGCCTGGCCACTTGAGGTGGACAGTAGTATCCTGACTTTGCTTTAATTTTACTTTACTAAAATATAAACACTTTGAATTACAATGTTCGGGGCTAGAAGCCACAGCCTGGTCACTTAAGGTGACCAGTTGTATCCCGAAGCTGTAAATATGTCATTGAATTATTTTTGTTGACTGTACAAAGTCGGGGCTAGTAGCCACAGCCTTGTCACTTGAGGCGACAAGTTGCATCCCAACTTTGTACAATAAATCGTACAAATAACCCACTTGGGGTGGTCTTGGTTTTATAGAGTCAGCCAAATATTGTTATGCATTGGAAAATCTAAATGTAATATTTTTTTTTATAACACAGTATAAACCGATACATAATCTTATATATTTTCAACCATTTCAAGCACACCAAGAGAACAGACACACACAATATATCTCAATCATTATGAAAACACGCCTATTCAAATATATTGAAAATTTATCACCATTTCCATCAGAACAATTTAGTTTTGTGCAGTATGAATGGGTCATTTCAAAAATAATGAGTCTTTTATTTTAAACTGACCTGCACACAAACTGAATAGACTTACTTATTGGAAGTTTATGCCAAATAATGTGTTACAAAAATGTGTAAGTTGCTGCCAAATTTCATCAAAATCGGTTCAGTAGAAAAAAATTTATGCAAGATAAAGTGGTCAAATTTGTCCCGAGTGTAACAAAAAAAGTGTGACATTCGAAGTAAACACCCAATTTCACTTGGCTGTATTATAAAAGATACAACCCTGTAGGGATAACCTTATATGTCAGGGTAAACATCATTTAATAAAAATTTAATTTCTGGATACGGTTAACCTCTTTACTAATTTATTGTTACTTTTTCACCCTTTCAGAAGAAAGCATGTGTTGAAAATTTTGTTAACTGAAAAGAACCAATTTTTAAAAGAACCATATTATTATTTGCATGCATTAGATCTATATTAGCCAAACTAACCCTAGTTGATAAGTCCAATGTTAGAAGTATTTAGAAAGCATGGGCTTACTACCGCATGTGCATAAATACTTTCCAAGCGCCAGTTTATTTAATGTTACCTGCAAATGTCCCGAGTGTAACATTTTGACTTTTAAAGCTCATATCATCTCCACCCATTGCTTTAATTTACATTCTGCTTTATGTTTCAGGAAACCAAGTGCCCATAAGTTTATTCATATAATGATTTCCCAGATGAAGGCTGTGTGCACCATTCTAGGACCAAAAAATATATGTCCCGAGTGTAACGCTTTATTTGCGTTAAAACCTTTCATATCATTTAGTGCTTTAAATCAATGTCCCATTAAAGAACAAAAGTAAACCTATATTAAATTATAAAAAGAGTAGTTGTACTTCAGTTTCAAATGCATTCTTAATGGAAATAAGCCTGTGTTGCTTTAATATTTTTGAAAATCTTGCAAGTTTTATCACAACGTAACATAAAAAACAAGTTTGGTTGGAAAAGGTTGGTCTTACAATCTGGTCATACCTTCATATTTAAGGTCAAAGACATGAATCATAAAACAGAAAACATAAAATGTACATGAATATAAGTTTCAGTATTATGAAAGTCATCTTTTTAAAGCAATGAAATTCAGAAAATCGTGTTACACTCGGGACAAAAAAAATTGTAACGAATTGTGGTATGAAACATGCTCTTGTTTTCACAGTTAAACAGCTAAAATAGTGAACAATGGCTAAATTTGAATTGAGGGTGGCGCTTGGCTCAAGGCCTAATACAAAACAAAAGAAAAATAGCCATCAGAAGAGATGGCAAATCCCCTGACCAAAAGCCAAAAGCCAATATGGCCTTCAGAAAACTGTTCACCAATAGAACATACACAAGAATTAAAGCAGCGATATATCACAAAAGTGTTGCACTTATGGCCGTCATAAAATTATACTGTCAGGAGACATAACTAAAAAACCAGGGCACTTGCGAATTACATGCCTGCTTAAGCTCATGTATTTCTGTACAAAGTACCATCAATATGTCTTAGGGTATTGGAGATATGGGGATCACAAGCTGGTCATACTGTTATATTGGAAGGGTAGATAACTCAAATACCACAGCACCAACAGTTGTGGTTCTTGCACATGCCACCCCTTCTGTACCTTGTATACAATTGTGCCAAGTTCCTTCAATATATATTGGACTTATGGCCTTCACAAGGTTATATTGTCAGGGGAGATTACCCAATGACCAGAGCACCCGGAGTTGTAATTCTTGAGCATGACAGACCTGCTTAACCTCATGTAGATCTGCATCAAGTACCACCAATATGTCTCAAAGGGTATTGGAGGTACGGAGATCACAAGGTGGTCATACTGTTTTATTGGAAGGGGAGATAACTCAAATATCATAGCACCCAGAGTTGTGGTTCTTAGGCATGAAGTGCCAGCTCAACCTTGTATACAATTATGCCAAGTACCATCAGTATATCTGAAAGGTTCTTGTTATGGCCATCACAAGGTTATATTGACAGGGGAGATAATTTTAAAAACCAGGACACCCAGAGTTGTGGTTCTTGCACGTGACACATCTGCTTAACCTCATGTACAACTGAACCAAGTACCAAGAGTATTGGAGATATGGCCATCACAAGGTAGTGATTCTATATTATTGAAAGGGGAGATAACTAAAAAACCATGGCACCCAGAAGAATTGTTGTTCTTCTGCATGACACACAGTCTTGGCCTTGTGAACAACTTTGCCAGGTATCATCAATATATCTTAAAGGGTATTGGAGTTATGGCTAGCACAAGGTAGCCACTCTATTTCATTGGAAGGGGAGATAACTCAAAAACCATGGTAACCAGAGTTGTGGTTCTTGTGCATGACACGCTGTCTCAGCCTTGTGAACAACTGTGTCAAGTACCATCAATATATCTCAAAGGGTATTGGAGTTATGGCCATCACAAAGTAGTCATTCTATTTTATTAAAAGGGGAGATAACTCAAAAAGTATGACATCCAGAGTTCTGGTTCTTGCGCATGACATGCTGTCTCAACCTTGTGAACAAGTGTGTCAAGAACCATCAATAATTCTCCAAGGGTATAGGAGTTATGGCCATCACAAGGTTGCGTCTACGGACGGACGGACGCCAGGCTGATCGCTATATCCCCGGACCTATTCGGTCGGGGGATAAAAAGACTCATCAGCAGAAAGAGTAAGAAAGTACAGGGAGAGGCTCAAGAAAGACCCAAAGCTGAGGCGGTGGGAAGAATAGAACCTGAAGAAGCTTGTTGATATTATGACAAAGCCCATGATACTTGAAAATTTTTCACTGTGCTAATGTGAAAACATTGTGCACCAATAAACATTTGGACATGGATACTTTATAAGGCCTTTGAATGAGTTGTGTTTCAAATGTTTTATTTTATTTTTATTTATTTATTTTTTTAAATTTTAAGATTTCAACAAAAACCTGACAGAAAACAGACAATCAAATGTTATTACGCCAATAATTGCAGTTAAAATCCAGTTGGTAGACTTTAGAATGATTCCAAAGATCATTTCTTCTTTTTGTCCCAAGTGTAACGGTATATCAGATTATTATTGTAATGTAGAAATTCCATCAAGCTTACCAAATCAATTTTTACAGGTTTTTGCAACCAGTCTAATTGTAACAACAGTTACAAAATGTTAAATAGAATCAACTATCTTTTTGTGAAACCATGTATTTGATGTGTAAGCAAGTTCTTGACATTGAGTGGTCGATACTTCAAAGTTGACATTAGTAAGCAGCTGTACCAGAGTAACTTTGTTTATGAAGAAACACAATGATTTAGTTGTTTTGAGTCGGGATGTACAGCTACAATTCATGCCATAATACTTAAGTCTGTTTGAAGACATTTTTACATTTTTGTCCCGAGTGTAACGGTTTCACTGTTCGTTGTTGTAAAGTATTCTGTTCATTGAAACTACACTTTGCTTACTTACTAAGCACCTAGAAAGGTTTGATAAACATTCTTTTTTGTTATAAAAAGAGATTGAGTGTTAAGAAGACTTAGCTGTCTCTTTATAAAACATGTTGTTTGTTTTAACCAATTTCGTTGCTGAATGATTCATAAGTTTGTTTCAGACAATGGCATCCTATAGCATGCAAGAAATACTTCTTTGGCTTCACTGACATGTCAGCTTCAATGAACAACAAAAAGTATTACCCTAAGATCAGCTGAAAATAGCTCCTTACATGGATATCTGATTTCATAGATTTTGTCCCAAGTGTAACGATTTATCCAAAAATTCCACTGCTATTTGAAGTGCCTTCATCACATTACCACCGATTCTTTCAAAGTAAATTTTGGCATACTAACTTCTACAGTCAAGTATATGTACAAGATCAAATTTGACCTTTATTTTCCATTTATTACATTTTTTATGCAAACTTTTTGAGGTCATAAATAAAAAAGATGGGTCAAATTTGCCGAAAATAGTAAAAAAAAAACTATAAAATCATGTAAAAATAAAAAACTTTCTTGCAGATTATGGCTTAACGTTTACTTTACGATATGAAATACATTATACATTGAAATGACTTGTTTAACTAATTTTAAGCAACCTCTGAAAATCAATGAATTTGTTTAAAAAAATTTCAGTGATTGAAATAACATCAAAAAATTTTCAAAGCTGTTTTGGATTCTATATATTCCCATGTTTGTTTTCATAAAATTTGACATCTTGAGATGCCATTTTGATATGCATAATTGCCAGATGTCAAACTTTATTTTTCACCCTTAATGTCACACTTTTGACTCATTATTTTTGAAATCACCCGAATCAGAAAACTACAACGGAATTTCACCAGAGAGAAAGAAAGTATAAAAGAAAGAACGATTGAAAGAAAATCACGTCAAAACGCGGCGATTCTAACGAGCGCCCACAAGTTAGTTTTTGGCAGTATGAATAAGAAAACTACAACGGATTTAAACCCCACTCTAAGACAGGGGTTGTGGGTACTCGTTAGAACAGTCTCAACGAGGCGATTCTAACGAGCGCCCACGATTTAGTTTTGCGTAGCATGAATAAGAAAACTACAACGGATTTTCACCAGAGGGAAAGAAGGTAAGAAAGAAAGAACGATTGAAAGAAAATCACGTCAAAACGCGGCGATTCTAACGAGCGCCCACAAGTTAGTTTTTGGCAGTATGAATAAGAAAACTACAACGGATTTAAACCCCACTCTAAGACAGGTTGTGGGTACTCGTTAGAAGCGCCTAATGACCGCACACAACTTATACCAAGACATGGTTGTGGGTACCCGATTAGAACCGTCTAAACGAGGCGATTCTAACGAGCGCCCACGATTTTTTTTTTGCAGTATGAATAACAAAACTTCAACGGATTTTCGCCAAAGAGAAAAGACATAGGTTGTGGGTACTCGTTAGAACCGTCTCAACGAGGCGTTTCTAACGAGCGTCCACGATTTAGTTTTGTGCAGCATGAATAAGAAAACTACAACGGATTTTCACCAGAGAGAAAGAAAGTAAGAAAGAAAGAACGATTGCAAGAAAATCACGTCAAAACGCGGCGATTCTAACGAGCGCCCACAAGTAACTTCTTTTGGCAGTATGAATAAGAAAACTACAACGGATTTAAACCCATGTCTAAGACATAGTTTGTGGGTATTCGTTAGAACCGTCTCAACGAGGCGATTCTAACGAGCGCCCACGATTTAGTTTTGTGCAGTATGAATAAGAAAACTACAACGGATTTTCACCAGAGAGAAAGAAAGCAAGAAAGAAAGAACGATTGAAAGAAAATCGGACTCCAACGTGTGAATTTTAATGACTTTATAATTCGGCATGTGTCTTTAATGATAATGGTGTATGATGTCTTTCCTGCTTTAATTGATATGCCGTTAATCCATAATGGCATTTTGTTAAACAATGGATACCTGCCCGTCTCACTTCAGGTGTGAAAATCATGTTAATATAAATCAGCACGAGCACCTTTAATCGCGCGCCCAATTAAAGAAGGTGCGAAAGTCATTTAATGGAGAAAGAAAGAAAGAGAAAAAAAGAAAGAAAATTAAAATGAACTGAAAGACTTATCGTCATTTTGGAATGAATATGACATAATTTATGATTGTATTCTTTGAACAATATTGTGTGTTCTTTCCCTTACATTGCAAGTACAGATCTTGATAATAAGCAAAAACGAATATATTAATCGTTAAGTTGTTAAACCTGATAAGATGTGGGGTTTATATAGGTCCTTTTCATGGTTGTACTCCAATTATACGTTGTGGTACAGTTTGAGCCACCTCGATGATACGAGAACGCATTTACAATCTATGTTTGCAATAGAAATACGAATTTTTTTTCATATATTACATAGGAATGTTATCACATTGGGTTAATAATGTTCTATAAAAGGGTTATCCTTTGGAAGCAAGTCCGTGTAATGAACATTCCTCTAAACCACACTTAATGCAGAGAAAAAAATGGGGTTTACGGGGGTTTTCATTACTTTGGCGAAAAAAGTTAATGTGGGCCATTCTAGCACACTGATGTGTTATGGAGTAACAACGATATATAAAAACTTCAACAACAAAAAAAAACAAAAAAAACGAGGCGGTTCTAATGAGCGTACACAACTTATACCAACATAGGTTGAGGGTACTCGGTTAGAACCGTCTCAACGAGGTGATTCTAACGAGCGCCCACGATTTTGTTTTTTGCAGTATTAATAAGAAAACTTCAACGGATTTTCGCCAGAGAGAAAAGACAGGTTGTGGGTACTCGTTAGAACCGCCTCAACGAGGCGGTTCTAATGAGCCGAACAACTTATACCAATATATAGGTTGTAGGTACTAGTTAGAACCGTCTAAACGCGGCGATTCTAAACTCTATTAGTTTATCTCCACCATGGAACGCGAAAACCTCACTGGGAGTTGGGCTATTGACTGTGGGTATCGGGATGCGGAAAAAAACTTTATTTGTTCTGGAGTAAATATAAATTCATAAAATAGGCTACATTACGCAACATTATGCTTTTTCAGGCATCATTATGCCATTTTATGCATCATTACGCTACATTACGCATCAGTACGCCACATTACGCATCATTACGCATCATTACTGTATTTAGGTACATCGATTAGTGCTCGGTCAATGTCAATGAGACGCTTTCATTTCAGAAAAAAGCATGAAGATCACTTAATGCCGAAAATGGCATTGCATTTCAAAGGGGAATAAGACAATTCACCGACAGGACAACTCAGCGACACGGTGTTTAGAGACAATACACTGACACAGTGTTTGGAGACAATTCACCAACACAATTGAACACAATTCACCAACACTTTTTGAAGACTATTCACCGACACATTTTTATATTGTATTCATAGATAAAATGATAAAAAGAAAACATTATTTTGAAAATAGAATGATGTATTGTCACGTTTTTGGTTAAAATAAGGAATGTAGGATAGCGTTATTAATTTTTTGCATATTTATGACGAGAGTAATTTAATGCTGCCATCAAGTCAACGAGGCAGTCTAATTCCTATTCCAATTTTACAGTGAGCACGCATCCATCAACAGCTGCATCCTACATGATGCAGAACACTACATGTTGAAGAACATAACTTTGAACCTTTCCCCCTTCTTTGCATAATAATCGTTCACCAACAGACAGAAAAGATCTGGTCATTCACCGGTATGATCAATCGAACACAATACACCACTTATCCATAATTACCTTTAATTACTTTTGATTACCAATCATATTTATCAGTCACAGGTGTTACAGGTCGATAACCATGATTACCTTTGAACAAATGTGTCCGTGAATTGTCTTTAAAAAGTGTTGGTGAATTGTCTCCAAAAAACGTTTAGTGAGTTGTCTTATCAGTGAATGGTCTTGATTATACCCCCGGCATACGAAGTATGCAATGGGGGTATATAGTTTTTGTCTTTTCCGTCTGTCTGTCTGTCTGTCCGTAAACAATTATTTTGTGTCAAAGATATCTCAGGAACTGCTTCACATAGAAACTTGAAATTTTGCACACATGATCAGTATGACTACTTGTATTGTGGGAAAGAAAATAAGGGCCAAGGGGTCAGGCCTTTTAGAGTTATTTCCCTTTGTAGTTCTTGCTGTTTAATAGTGTATATTTTTATTTTGTGTCAAAGATTTCTCAATAACTACTGTACATAGAAACTTGAATTTTGCAAACATGATCAGTATGACTAGTTGTATTGTGGGAAAGAAAATAAGGGCCAAGGGGTCAGGCCTTTTAGAGTTATTTCCCTTTGTAGTTCTTGTTTCAGCTGAGGTGATGGCACTGGCCGGGGGTATACGTGCCCCACTGGGCACTTTTGTCTAGTTCAATTTCAAAGACAGTAATTTACAGCGACAAACAATGCTATTTATTCTAATACTAACGAAATGAACCAGTCTCTCATGGAATAAATCATATTGTCATTATAGTTGGCGCAATTTGACATGAGACACCATTATGCAAAGAATAAATTTGTCAATGTTATCGCCTAATGCTAATAGTTCAGTTTTCTTAAATTTCTTGTGAATTTTCAGCATCTTTTGAATTAAGACCCATTTACAGCCCTCTATGTATTGAACAACCCTATCAACCTGATTAGAAAACGAGGAAGGTAAATACATGCATTCAGTCTGGTGTGAAATTATGGTAATAGAGGTTGCTAGTCTCATGTCAAATTGCATTAGGCTATACCTCATACCTGTGATACCTCCCTCACCAGGATGGAGACTCCCTCATGTTGATGCTATTAATTTTTACCCAATTTATCTATCTATCTTCTTATACTGAGTCGGTCATATCTGGCCATTACCTCAGTTGATTGGGTGGCTAAATTTAGAATTTAGCTGAAAAAAAAAAAAAAAAAAAAGAAGAGAGGCACTGGATGCGTCCTTAAAACTATTTACAATCTGCATAACAGAGGTATCCTAAAACGCATACCTCTGAGACCCAATCTTACACTGTGCGGGCTTTGAACTCTTCTGCGGACTTGGCATTCACCGCAGAGGAGGGAAGACTATTCCATTGGGGAATAGTTCTAGGAAAAAACGAGTTCTTCAGGGCATCGCTATAGGACTGGTATCTACGATATTGTGAGTCGTTTAATTTTGATGCCCTTGTTTGGGTCGACAGAGTTACAGGGGTCAAGTACCTATCTTTATCAATAGACACTGAATCAGAGTGTATCTTGTAGAAGAAGGTTAAAGAGGACTGCTCACGACGGGCCTCCAGGGACGGCCACTCTAGCTCATTAAGCATGTCACCGACGCTACTTCTATTTCGCCATCGCCTACAGGTCCATCGAGCAGCTGTCCTCTGCACCTTCTCCACCTGCTGAGTCTGAGTTTTAACATAGGGGTGCCAAATGGGTGATGCATATTCGAGTTGAGGGCGAACCAATGTTTTATATGCAACATCCTTTGTCTGCCTAGGTGCAAAAGCCAAGTTCCGTCTAAGGAATCCCAAAGTCCTAGTTGCTTTAGATGTAATCTCTGAGATATGTTGACCCCAATCAAGATCGTCAGTGATGGTGATACCAAGATATTTGGCGGATTGAACATGCTCCAAAACTTGCTGGTGAAGAGTATAGTCAAACTTAATTTGCTTGTCCGGAGGGTGTCGTGACACTCTCATTGAGTGACATTTGGCCACATTGAACTTCATTTGCCAATCGGCCTCCCACTGTGCATGTTGATCCAGGTCATCTTGTAAAATAAGACAGTCAGAAGGAGAATATATGTTCCTATACAGGACACAATCATCAGCAAACAAACGGACCGATGACCTGATATTATCGGGGAGATCATTAATGAAAACCAAGAAAAGGACCGGTCCAAGGACCGAACCTTGGGGGACTCCAGATAAAACAGGGACTGGATCAGACGCTTGGCCATCAAGTACAACTTGTTGTGAGCGCCCAGAGAGCCATGAGCTAATCCACCTATGCGTGGATCCTCTTATCCCATAGTACTCCAGTTTATGTAATAACCTTCTGTGAGGTACCTTGTCAAAGGCCTTAGCAAAGTCCATGATGATCAAGTCAGTCTGTTTGTGGCCACGATTTATGGCCCCATCCAGATTGCTCACAATGTCATGGTAAAATTGAACAAGCTGCGTTTCGCAAGACCTTTGACTCCGGAAACCATGTTGACAGTCAGCAAGAATGCTCTCAAAGGCTAAGTGCTTGTTGATGTTGCTTACTAATATATGCTCCAAGGTTTTGCAACAGATGCATGTTAGCGACACTGGTCTATAATTTGCTGCATCATATTTTTCCCCTTTTTTATAGACCGGGGTTACATTTGCTTGTCGCCAGTCATCTGGTACAGTGCCCTGGGCAAGTGATTGATTGAAGATAAAGGCCAACACAGGAGATATTTCAGCACTACATTCCTTAAGTACCCTGGCATTCAGGTCATCGGGCCCAGATGCCTTATGTATCTTGAGCTTACCTAACAGTTTAGCGACCCCATTGGGGTCAACTGTTATGTCCCCCATAGAGGGGAACGGACTTGCACCTTTAGATGGTAGCTCACCATCAGTTTCACGCGTAAATGCTGATTGAAACTGTTTATTGCAAATATTAGCCTTATCGCGCGCATCTGTTTTTAGAATTCCATTTTCCCTTAGCGAAGTGATCCAATTTATGCTAAGTTTTTGAAAATTTTGGAGTCTCCCTCATTTGAACTGAGAATTTCCCTTTATATTCTTTACATCTCCCTCATCACAATGGCAAATCTCCCTCATAGTCGTACAGTCAAAATTATCACAGGTATAATACCTGGGGGGAGGCGGAATGAATAAATAAGCACCCAAACACTAAGACGGTAAATCATAACTCATTGACTTTGATACAACAAGCTGGTTAAACAGCGCTGTACATACAGTACTACAGGTCACACATTTAACAGCCATTTTATTATTTCACTCGGAATGCAATTTTCAAAGTACTCTAAAACACTCTGCAGTTTTTTCATCAAAAAACTTGACCCCGATAGCTCAGTGGTAGAGTGTCTGCTTTGGGAATGGGAAGTACCAGGTTCCCAAATGAAAAAAACAAACAAACAGGGGACTGATACGCTTTAACCCATTTAGTACCAGAAACCCCAAAACGGGTACCCTGGCAAACAGTGCAGACCCAGATCAGAACGCGACGTCTGATCAGGGCCTCCACTTTTTGCTTAAAGTTCAGTCACTTTCCAAATAAATTTTGATGAAAACACGACCTGACACCCCTAAATTTTGAAATGGACTCCTGCTATATATAAGGAGGATGATTCCATTTGGTACAAAAGGATTAATAAACTATAAATGCTACATATGTATGATTTGCGTATCATTAAAGCGTATATTTTCACATGCGAATGAGCTATCCATACACTTAAACATTTAGTATATCCAATACGCTGATATATGCCAACAATACGCAGTAGCAATACGCTTTCGATACGCAAGAAACAATATACATGTACTAATAATACGCAGAACCAATGCATGAACAGCATACTGTTAACTATACGCAAACTATATATAAAAGGTTATATAAAGGTCATGTCAGCAAATATTTACACATGCATATGTGGCTACCTTGTGTTGAGTGTTTATTTTAAATCTCATTTGTTTGTATGATAACTTGAATAAAAACAATCATTGCTTCTTGAACTTTTCAGTGAATGTCCACCCCTGTGTCCATCAAGGTTGGCAAAAAAGAGGGAAATACTCATATTTCTCTGGATGGCGGGAATTACAGGGAAATACAGGGCATTCCCGGGAAATACTGGGAAATTTATATAGGTGGTACCATTTGAGACTGCTTAATATACCCCAACTACCTAGCTATTTGAAAGCAAAATTTATTTCAAGTTCTTGCAGGGCTCGAAAATTCCACTTGTCTGCTTGCAATGACAAAAATTGAAGGACAAGTAAAATGTTTGTAATAGTCCTTGCAACATTTACCAAAGTTTACATTTACTTATTCATGTAGGACAAGTGAATTTTTTTGAAGGATTTTCCAGCCCTTTTTACATTGAATAACTTGCAAGATCTATAGTCCCTTGCCTGCACATAGAATGTATTTAATTTCTTTTCAAATGTGATTCTAAAATATTAGTTTTTTACTTTCAGCTATTTCCTTTGACTTGTAAATACATGTAATTTCAATTCTTAAGTGAGTATAGATCTGTAGATAATTTAAGAAACCTTTTATGCTTAAAATTAATGTTCGTTTAATACCTGTCTCAAACAAACAATTAAATTATCACACCTTTAAGCATTAGAGTATGATTACTTGCAAACAAACCTTTTCTAGTGTAATCCTTAACATCCTTAACCCATTTTGTACCAGAAACCCCAAAACGGTACCCTGGCAAACAGTGCAGGCCCAGATCAGAACATGGCATCAGATCAGGGTTTCCACTGGTTGCTTTTTAAAAGTTCAGTCATTTTCCAAATGAATTTGGATGAAAACACAAGCTGACACCCCTAAATTTTGAAATGGACTCCTGCTATATATAAGAAGGAAGATTCTATTTGGCACCAAAAGACTTAAAATGCAAACATCCAAAGAGTTGTTGTAAATCTTAAATAAAAAAATTGAACTGTGCGGTTCAGTGTTGTATACGAAACATGTAGTTCCAATGGCAAATCTTAAAGAAGCTATGTGATTCTGATCTGGGTATGCACTGTTTGCCCAGGCAAATCTGTCCGTTATATTGGGATTATTATAGTATTTTATCTTCTTAAGCATACGAGTGATTTTAAATAACTCTTTGCACCCTACATCTCAACAGATCACTTTATATTTATGCTTGTGTTGGTTGAGTAAAAGCAGACTTATGACATATATGTATGGTGAGGCATATTGCAAAATAGCTAACTGTTCATTAATATTTCAATTAAATTACACAAATATTATAGTGTTTTTCTATGAAATAACTAAACAAAAGTCATATTTCCCACTATTTCCCACTTTTGCTGAAATTTGGAGTATTTCCCAGGACGGTAATTACCGGTAAATACAGTGGGAATTCCCGTCACTGGTATTTACCGACCAACCTTGGTGTCCATGACTGAAGGCTTACCTCACGGTTGTTTCATCTCTGTGGTTGTTTGATTTTTGTGTTCACGGAGATGTTGCATTGATGAGTTAAGAGGCCTTCATGCAGACTGAACAAATTATTTGTCTTAATCACGACGGAAGTAAGGGCGAGGATTGTAGCCACATAAAATCAATTTAAGCCCCCCATTGGAATTCGTTTCCGCTGACCGTTCCAAGGCGGTTTTTCTGTCAAGATTTATTTTTGATAGGTTTGTCTTTGGGTGTTTGTGTCGCTTATATTTGTATGTCCCAGGTAGCGATAGCGGGGACATATTGCTTTTGCCCTGTTTGTTGGTTTGTACGTGGACAACTTTAAATTAACGTTGGTCATAACTTTTGGACCGCTTGAGATACAGCCTTCATATTTGGCATGTATGTTCCTTGTGACAAAAGCTTTAGATTCATGCAAAAAATTTTGACCTTGACCTTTGACCTACCAGAGGAACAGATAAGCAGGGTATTTGCCTAAATACCCAATAAAATTGAAAGAAAACCCAATTAAAAAATAAGTTGATGGGTATACATCAAAACACAAATAAAAATCCAAGATACGCAAAACATATTGAAATATTTGTATATAATTTTTATAGTTTTTAAGCTTTCTGTGCACAATAACCTGTACAGGGTTGTCATTCATTATTTAATTTCATTTGCCTTTGTGGTGCTTGCTTTTTTTCAAATGTGCAAGGGATAAAAAGAACTGTTTAAGGACAAATCATTGTGAAGATGCAATTTATGCCTTTGCCAAAGTAGAAGTAAAACAAAGTTAAGGTAAGCTTAAATAATTATTTCAAATCCATATTATAGCCAATTAGTTGCAGTAAAGTGGGTTACGAAACATAGATACCCAATCATCTATTCAAATACCCAACTGAAGTTGAACATAGTGGGTATCACCCAATTCCATACAAAAGCTTATCTGTTCTTCTGCATACTTAAAATAAAAAAAATAACATTTTGGTCATAACTTTTGAACCATTTGAGATACAGCCTTAATATTTTGCATGTAGGTTCCTTGTGACAAGAGCTTTACATTCACACAAAATTTTTTTGACCTGTGACCTTGACCTTTGACCTACATAAAAGGAAAGTTAACGTTGGTCATAACTTTTGAACCGATTGAGATACAGCCTTCGTATTTGGCATGAAGGTTCCTTGTAACAAGATCTTTACATTCATGCAAAACGTTTTGACCTGTAAACTTGACCTTTGACCTACTTAAAAGAAAAAATAACATTTTGGTCATTATTTTCGAACCGTTTGGGATAGAGCCTTCATATTTGGCATGTAAGTTCCTTGTGATAAGAGCTTTACATTCATGCATTTTTTACCATGACCTTGACCTACTTGAAAGAGCAAATAAAATTGATCATAACTTTTGAATCGTTTAAGATAGAGCCTTCATATTTGGCATGTAGACTCCTTTTGACAAGAGCTTTACATTCATGCAAAATCTTTTGACTTGTGACCTTGACCTACTTTAAAGAAAAAATATTGTTGTTCATAACTTTCGAACCGTTTAAGATAGAGCCTTCATATTTGGCATGTAAGTTCCTTGTGCCAAGGGCTTCCCACTCAAACCAAAAATCTTGACCTGTGACCTTGACTTTGAACTGTGACCAACTTTTAAAAAAATGACCATGCCGGGGGACATGTTCGTGTTTCAAACACATCTTGTTTTATTTTGGATAGCCTATTGCCATTTTGTGGGAAAGTAGCTGTCCTTTTGGTTTTCTGCTATTGATGTTTCCCTTAGGGTTTGTTGTTTCGTGTTTGTGTTTCTTTCCCTTTGGTGTCTCTGATGGGAGCTGTGGGTTAATTGTATCGATTCCTGATCATTGCCTCCACTTCTATTTTACCATGGTTTTTGCCATTTAAATTACAATTATACAGGTGTGTTAATTTGATTCCGGGATGAATTTGGGGCATGCTGTATATAAATTTCATTTATTTTTTTTTGTTGCTGTTGACATTATAGTTTGTATGTCAGGACTTGCAATAATCAGTAAGTGGAGCCCTAATGCCTTCACCCAGCTGAAGTCAAATACTAATTTAACAATAAATGAAACAGTATAGTAATTAAATGCGCAACAGAGTTTTATTGATGTATACGTAAGGTACTGCAAGATAACTGAAAGCTTTTGATTACAAAGTCTTCAGCAAATTCAAGAATATCTAAATCAATACTTACTTTTGCATGGTATACATGTACATGTAAATAAAAAACTATTCCTTTGGTTTAATTAAAATTTAAACAAAACAGACATTCAAAACAAAACACCACCATGTGGACTCTACACACAGATTCCCTCATATTGGAAGTGAGTCAGCTTGATTTCTATTGGTGCTAAAATTTTCAAAAGCAGTACACAAACACTACGCAAGTCCCTGAGATCTGCAAAGAAACCATGAATGGCACACACGTTTATGAGATTGTCTAAAATGATACGCATATCATACGCTTTTTCCTCAGACTAAGTTTAGCAATACATGAAGTATACTGTTATAATCAAAGTGAAATGATACACAAATGATACGCTTTAAATGTTTGCGCATTGAAGTAGAAGTAAAACAAAGATCAGGAATTGATACAATTAACTTACTCCATCCATAAAAGACACCAAAGGGAAAGAAATACAAACATTAAGCGACCAGACCATAATGGAAAGTAGAAGTAAAACAAAGATCAGGAATTGATACAATTAACTTACTCCACCCATAAAAGACACCAAAGGGAAAGAAATACAAACATTAAGCGACCAGACCATAATGGAAACCTAAACAAAGGAAGGCCATAAGGACAGTTACTTTCCCACAAAATGGCCATATGGCCATCCAAAACCAAAAGACACAAGTGATACACACAGTAAGTAACAAACAACAACATAAATAAATCGCCACAGAAGAGCCGCCTTGGAACGGTCAGTGGAAGATTTCCACTGGGGGGCTTAAATCGATTTTACGTGGCCACAATCCTCGCCCTTTCTTCCGTCGCGATTTAGACAAATAATTTGTTCAGTCCGCATGAAGGCCTCCTAACTCATCAGTGCAACATCTCCGTGAACACAAAAATCAAAGAACCACAATAAAAAGACTCAAGTGATACACACAGTAAGTAGTAACAAACAACAACATAAATAAACCGTCACAGAAGAACCGCCTTGGAACGGTCAGGGGGGGGGGGGCTTAAATCGATTTATGGTTGGTTTCTTAAGCATATCACTTTCATACGCTGTAATAACTCACAAAACTGCGTATTTATAGTATATCATTTATGTATGATTTGCGTATGGCTGAATTTTCTTTTTGTTTGGGAGGAGGCCTTCATGCAGACTGAACAAATTATTTGTCTAAATCGCGATGGAAGTAAGGGCGAGGATTGTGGCCACGTAAAATCGATTTAACCCCCCCCCCCCCCCCCCCCCTGACCGTTCCAAGGCGGTTCTTCTGTGACGGTGTATTTATGTTGTTGTTTGTTACTACTTACTGTGTGTATCACTTGAGACTTTTTATTTTGGATGGCCATTTGGCCATTTTGTGGGAAAGTAAATGTCCTTATGGTCATCCTTTGTTTAGGTTTCCATTATGGTCTGGTCGCTTCATGTTTGTGTTTCTTTCCCTTTGGTGTCTTTGGTGGGTGGAGTAAGTTAATTGTATTGATTCCTGATCTTTGTTTTACTTCTACTTTGATCCCCAAATGCGTGAAAAATGTTACTAGGAGCTTCCTTGGCTGACCATTACGATAACACACCCGTGCGACAAAGTGCATTTTAAGATCTCCAAAATGGTTACTTTTCTGATGAAAATCTGTGTCATTTTTCTTATTTATACTGCAAACATAGGTTGCCGGTGCTCGTTAGAACCGCCTCATTGAGGCGGTTCTAACGAGTACACACAATCTATATTTTAGAGCAGAAATAAGACAAAAAGGCTTACCCATGCAAACCCCAGTTTTCCTATATAATAGTGGGGTTCAAGTGGGTCAAAATTATATAGGCATGTTTTCGTGATGGCTCGCATTATCAGTGGGGTAGTCCTAGGAAGATAAATGAAGACAGGTAAGTATTTGTTAAAGGATACTTTGTCGCACTAGAAGCTCTACAGAGCTTATGTTATTTGTTTCGGATATGTGACGTTAAATGAAGCTTCTTTGTCTTTACAAAACGCTCCCAAACACTCCACGAAATATAGAGTATACTCGTATTTTTAACAATTGAACTTGTAAGTTTTGGTCAATAATGCCTTGGGTTTATATAGAGTATACTCGTATTTTTAACAATTGAACTTGTAAGTTTTGGTCAATAATGCCTTGGGTTTATACTACGAATGTCCAGTGAAATACTCCGAGTGATTTCCCGTTTTTAAATTACACTTAAAAATATGTATATTTGTATGTGCCTATTATTTCTCTGCAGGTGGAGAAAACCATTTACACATATTCAAGACTAATCGAGCAGTGCCCAAAAAGTATAACTTCCATCCAGTTATTGTAACACCAGAAGTTGTTTGTGAAAATGTCAGTCTCCAAAGACATTTCAAAATTGAATCTTGCACCTGTTGTGAAACTTGGGAGAATGAAACTGCCAGTAACACAGCCAGTTGATATAAGCAGCTATGACACTAAACAGTCCAAAGCTAAGGAAGTCTCTAGAAACGCTGAAAAAGCTAAGAACACAAAAAATACAAAAAAGCTGAGAAGTTCTGCACGTAAAGCAGAAATTATACATAAAACTGACAAACCAGAAAGTACATTAAAAGGACATGGTGATTTAATATCTACAAAGACAGAGAATAGATATATAAATTCTGACAGTTTACAAGATGAAGATGAATCATTAGAGAAATTTGATAATATGGATAGGTTTTCACAGAAAACTCAGTGTCCATATTGTGAGTTTAAGTGTCAGAGAGCAACAGCTTTAAAGTTCCATGTAAACTTAGTTCATGAAGGTAAGAAAAAGGCTGTTAATAAAAGGATAGCTGACAAAGACATTGGCCAAACTCCAGTTAAGAAGTTGAAGCATAATAAAGATGTTGACCAAGCAGCAGTTAAGACACCCCAGACAGATTTGAGCCATGGGAAAATGACAGGAGGAAATATTTCATTCTTATTAGATGTGAAGAAAGATAAAGCTAAAGTTGATAGGCCTGATGATGATGGCAGTGGTAATGTCCATCTTAAAATATCACATTCATACACAAGTAATGATAAAGTTCCTAATCTATCTGCAAAGTCTCAGAGAGAAAATCATAAAGTCACAAATAGTAAACAGCTTAGAACGGTTTTGATTATTGATAAAGATGAATTGCCAATGTGTGAAACTGAGAGTGAGAGTTACCAGGACACGGTTAAAGAAAACTCTTTGGGAAAAATTGATTTGGACAAACATGAAACTAATGAAAGAGGGGTTAAAACTATTGATAATTTGTTTTTTCATGCAAATGGACCATTTAAAACTGACCAAGAACAAGATTCTAATGAAGGTGATGATGATTATGAAGGAGATGATGATGATGATTTTGAAGAAGAAACTACTAAAGGCTCTGAGCCAAAAGAACTTTCATATTGTTGTCATATCTGTAAGAAAGAATTTAAGTTGCTTGAGTCTGCTAAAATGCATGTGAAAATTGAACATCCAAATAAAGATTTGTCAAATGTTCGGATAAAAAATGTTAGAGTTAAACATTGGGAAAAAGATTCTCCAAAGGTCACGATAAAAGTTGTTGAAAAAAGACGTTTAAACTGCCCTTTCTGTGATGAATATTCAAACCAAATGTCAACTATTAAGGCACATATTGAAGCAGTTCATAAAAGTAAAGATTTATTACAAAATGATGTTAAAGGAACTGGTTCTGGCGGTAAACAGCAGATGCATAGTAAGGATAAAACTGACAAAAGTGCTTCAGCTGGGAACTTTAAGTGTCCTTTCTGTCCATTCAGCGTGCCATTAAAAAGCTTACTTATTAAGCATGTGAAATCTAATCATCAGCAGAATAGCCCTGATTTAGCCTCTAATAAAGTAGAGCAACTTTCATCAAAGTTGACAGCATCAAAGTTGACAGTGTCAGAAAGCTGTAAGACTGAAAATACAATTTCTTCCATCAGAATTGAAAGTAAATATGATGCTGATGATACAACTAATATTGATGAAATTATTAATGATCTGACTGGAACAGTTAATACCGATCCTCAACTGAAAACAGGTGGCGATGAAATGATTAAAAAATGTGTTGAGAAGTATAAAACTGATAACAGTAAAGACATCGTAGAGATAAATGGTTTTGAGAAGACATCAGAAAATTTGGAGGAGATATGTCATGTACATACGAATGCAGAAAATGAGATCGGAGATGATGATAATGACCAGCTTGAGAAAAAAGAATCTGATATAAAAGATGAGGGCAAGCTGCAAAGTAAGTTCCTTGCTTATACTGCAAAGAAAATTGTACAGGCTCTTGACTCGTCAGCACAAGAGCAAATAGTTTACACCATGAGCAAAAGAATATTACTCTCATGCTTGCTTTCACTGAATCACAATGTCCACCATTTCTTGTTTAATGTTGAGGTGATAAGAAATAAAAGCAAAATAATTTTCAGTTTATAATAAATATGAAAATAACAAGTTAGGATCAAACTATTCAGAACTTATTTACCTTCACTGCAGCTGGTGCTGTGCCGTGTGGCGGCCGTAAAAAGTCTCTCCGTACATCCATCATAGTGCAGATTATATTTTCTGGTCCTTTGGGATCATTGAGTTCATTTAGAATCATTTTGAAAATAGAGTTCTGCTTAAGCCAGTGCTAGGGGGCGTGGCTGGTGTAGCACATTTCAGTACTGGTCATGAATAGACTCAATGAAACCAAGTCTGCTATTTTCGTTTATTTGGTGTATTCTTTGCTTTCAAAGGATCAAACTATTCAGAACTTTTTCAACATTTATTTTGCATGCAAATACATCATACATGTAACTGGACTAGGTGGTCCTGTATTTGTTTTTGTTTGATTTGAGGTTTAACGTCCCCGTCAACCCTGTAAAGATCATTTTGGAGACGTTGCTTCCAATTTTGTGGGACTTTTACCCAAAATTGAGATGAAATGACATCTGAAGCCCTGCCGCCCAATGAAACAAATAGGGTTTATAAGCATGGAAAGGCCAACACGCACCGCTTTGCCTGGGCAGGCTTAGATCATCTAAGAGGTTTACCAGTACTCGCGTGTGGGTCGGTTTCAGCTCTGTATGGAAGCATCATGCAGCCGATCTATTTCTTCAAGCCCCGATGGGCGGGGGCGAAGGTGGTCCTGTAACACTTGGGATGCAATGACCTGATCTAAGTTTAAATGGACCAAAGGAAAATCACACTAAAGTAATACATTAGTTCAACTGTCATCAGATATTTTATTATTATCTATTTATAAGATAGTAAAACTACTGCAACATTTGAAAACAGAACTCATAAACAGAGTTGTGGATTTTAATAACTGAGGTGCTTGATTTTCAACTGGACCATTTGTACCAGCCAGCCAGAGACCATACTAGACCTAACCAGCTTTACATTAGACAGTGTCCTTCGGTCATAGGTTAATGTTGAACCCTGCTGGTGTTTTTTTTATAATAAATGAAAAACAACTACAGTGTACTTCTGGTGGCCTTTAAATCATTCAGTACTTCATGTCATTGTTTACTGTTAAAAAAAATTCAATCTTAAATGATTTTAAGGTTTTCCCCGATAAGCACTGTGATCAAAGTGGTCTGAAATAGTGCCTGTAGTTTGATAACATCACATGTAAACATGTACAGTCGAACTTCAATGGCTCGAACACCTTTGGGACCTCGAAAATCTGTTCGAGACAGGGGTAGTTCGAGCCACTGAGATTACTGTCAGGAGGCATAACGAGACACTTTTAGACATCTTTTCGGTGTTCTATAATGAAAATGTATTCAGTGTGTACTCGTTAGAATCGCCTCATTGAGTACACACAGGATACATTTGCAAGATAAAAGACTACAATCTCCTTAATTATCCCCACTATTTCTTATGTAGAGAATTTCGCTAGGGGCTCAAGAATGGGTTCGACACATCCATGGTAAACGAGCCATCATGTTCGAGCCAATAGAAGTTCTACTGTAACATGATAAATTCTCATTCATGACATACACTATAGAAGAATTCATTGGAAAACATTGCAACAATGTACAAAATGTCATGTATAAAAATTTCATTATTTTCTTTCTTGACGGGGAACGTGGGGTCACATTCCCCACCTGTGAACAATATTTGCCTGAGCAGGTAGGTTATTTTGGGTCCACTGTTTATCAATGGACCCAATGTTACTAACTACAGAAGCTTCCTGACTGCTCTTGTCCAGGTGACTGTCGATGGCCATCTGCAAAATCGAGGTAAGGTTATTTATAGTCTTGGTGGTCTTGTTACTTTGAAGTCAGATCTCGGGTAACTGCATAAATCTGGATTGGGTTTATGTAGTAGGACATTGGTAAACAGTGTAGACCCAGATTAGCAGCTGAAGAATGCAGCATCTGATCAGGATCTACATTGATTGCTTAAAGTACAGGAATTTATAGGTTGACCAATTTTGCGTAAGAAACCCTTTAACGTGTAATTGGCCTCATAAACCGCTTGGAGGATCTTAACCTACCCAGGCAAACGGGTGCAAGTCAGACCGTCCATGCTTATAAACCTATTGGTTTCATTAGGCAACAAGGCTTGTGATGTCATTTCATCTCAGTGTCAGGAAAAAGTCCCACAAAATTGGAAGCAAAATCTCCAAAATGACCTATATAGTGTTGACAGGAATGGTTAACCTCAAATCAAATAAACAAACGGGTAAATGGCAAACAGTACAGGCCCAGATCAGACGCCACAGTTCTGCAGCGACTGTTCAGGGGCTACACTGTTTGCAAAAAGTTAAACCATTTTCCAAATAAAATTTGAAGAAAACACTATCCTTAATTTTGAAATGGACTCCTGGTATATACATGTATTACATGTATATACGGAGGAAGATTTAGTGAAAGTAACTGTCCTTTTGGCTTTCGCTATTGATGTTTCCATTAGGGTCTGTTGTTTCATTTTTGTGTTTCTTTCCCTTTGGTGTCTCTGATGGGAGCTGTGGGTTTATTGTATCGATTCCTGATTATTGCCTTCACTTCTATTTTGAACCCATATAGAGATTTACGTAAAATTGAAACTGCGTAACAACTGTTTATTTGGCAATCAACCCAAATTAACTATACTACAATCCTTAAGTGTTGTTATCCTCGCGACTGTCACTTTTTACCAATAAAGGTAAACTGCCTGCAAATAAAGGTATACCGATAGAGTACTATGAAAATAAAGGACACACAGAATAATTTTGCAGAAGTCCCCCCCCCCCCCAACGGTGTATCCATTCCCCTTAAGTCTGTGTTGTGGATACTTCCCCTCACCATGCTGAACCCGCTGTATCCTTTTTTTCAAAACAGTAAAGACCCAGGCAGCTGGATTCTTGGCAAGCTGGTCAAGATCTACACTGTATTCCATTCTGCTTCTGTATCCATGGTAACAAATTGAAACCATGCATCACACTTGGCAGAAAACCAAGCAAGAGTGAAGCATATTGAAATATTCAGCATGGTGTCAGAGGGTTAAACTGGCCTTATGCAAGTGACTGCTGGTGGATTAATAATTATCCCCACGTTTTTCAACGAAAAGTGGGGATATTGTTATCGCCTCTGTCCGTCTGTCTGTCTGTCCGTCTGTCCATCTGTCTGTCCGGCTATCTCCTCCTAAACCGTTAGCCGGAATTCAACCAAATTTGGTATGCGAGTTGCTTACATGAATGGCGTGCGCAAGAGCACATTTTTTGTCCCCGCCCCCAGGGGCCCTGGGGAATGGTCAAAAGGTCAAATTTTGACTACTGTGGAGAAAATGTGGGGATTTGCGATGGCTTGCCATCGACTGCGCGCTCTAGTTCATTATTGAAATCATTAGGATAATTTTTGTTGCAATTCATGGCTTTGGATATACTAGAACTTGGAAAATAGAAGTTGAGGCAATGATCAGGAATCGATACAATGAACCCACAGCTGTTTGCCTGTTTGCAAAATACATAGATTATATATACCGTATTCGCCCCTATTACTTCACATGCTCGTATAAGCGCACACCAAAGCTATTTTTGAAAAGGAAATGCATAAGCACACACTTTACAGTAACCTCCCCTTGAAGCTCTCACAGTAAATCTATAAAAACTTACCGTTATTTCTTCAACAGTGAAGGCAATGCTTAAATATCCTTTCCCATCCCATTAAATATCTGTGTGCATCATCTCGGAAGCTATTGTTTTAGTATCAAGTGTGCGCTAATTAGACAGATTTTTCACCATGACTTTTTGACAGGATTTTGAAAAACCAAGGGCACGGTGCGGTAATTAGAGCGAATACGGTATGTAGTAAATGACCATCAATGCTCATTCTTAATATATTTCGTGTATAATAAGCGACAGCTTGGGCAGTAAAACTCAATTATCTTTGAATTCTAACCAGTTAAAAGAGATTGCTATTTTACACATTGTATATATAGACACAAAACAATTGCTCATGGAAAACTATGATTGTCTTATATGAGTAGTAATGGAGTCTGCAAGCCAATACTAAGTTCGACCATTATCCAAATGTTGTAAATTTGCTGCGAACAATTCTTCTCATTTTCACCCAGCAGAATACACCTGTGAAAGATGTATCAAACATTTTGGGAGCTACCAAGCATTCTGGACACACAATAAAGTGCATCACAATGCTGGAGGAAAGCCACACAAATGTGGGACGTGTTCACAGACATTTACCTTCCGACATGAGCTTAACAAACATGAGGAGAAGCATGCTGATCACGGGGAGAGAAGCGTGTACTACTGCGACTATGATGACTGTGGGAAAGTGTAAGTATTAACCCTTGGCCTGCTGGATATTTAAACATGCCACAGCCACTACTGATTATCAACCAATCAGATTACTTGATGCAAATTATTGCAACAAATTAATAGACTGAATGGCAAACAATGAAGATCATGATCAGATGGCTTCTTCAGAAGCCATCTGATCTTGAGCTACATTGTTTGAAAGATAAGGCATATCTGGGCTCCGCAAGACACGGGTTAATAATAGAAACAGATAAGGTGGTTATTTGATGATACACCACAACCTATTTATAACACTGTTGTTGGGGTACAAAGCAGAAACCATGTTAGTTAAACAACCGTGTTATATCCAAACAAACATGTAGAGATAATACAGAAAAATGACCATTTATGGTCATTTTTCTATATAATCTATACATTTTTGGGATTCATCTTGAAACTGTGTTATATCCTAAACCGTGTTATAATATCGAACCGTGTTATAATCAGGTTGTGGTGTATTAATGATAGAAACAGCTAAGGTAGTTATTTGATGCTGACTGAATGATTTATAAATTTTTAACAGTTCTCCATAAAATCTAAGACATTAGAATTTCCTTGGTGAGGTGGTTCTGATGAATAACTACAACATAGGTTTATATTGAGAAATAAGTAGCAAACCGAATAGACCCTGAAGACCAATTTCCAAGAAGCTAATGGTTGGGGATAAAAATTATATAGAAATTATAAAAAAATGACCATGAGTTGTCATCCTTTGATAATCTGCATGAATACATTTTTAAATTGGCTAAACTTACATGTTGTGCAGCCTCAGAAAACAAATTACCAAAGTGTATAAAAGAGTTGTTATGTACATATATTTTATAAGAGACAAAATGTAATCAATATTGTATAATAGTAAATAGACCAAGATTGTCTGGGTTAAAAATGCACCAAACTTGCGTTCCAAGGCGGTTCTTCTGTGGCGGTTTATTTATGTTGTTGTTTGTTACTTACTGTGTGTATCACTTGTGTCTTTTTATTTTGGATGGCCATATGGCCATTTTGTGGGAAAGTAACTGTCCTTATGGCCTTCCTTTGTTTAGGTTTCCATTATGGTCTGGTCTCTTAATGTTTGTGTTTCTTTCCCTTTGGTGTCTTTGATGGGTGTAGTAAGTTAATTGTATCGATTCCTGATCTTTGTTTTACTTCTACTTTGCGATAACACACTGGTGCGTCATAATGCATTTTTTTACGTCTCCAAAACGGTCAATTTTCTGATGAAAATTTGTGATATTATTCTTATTTATACTCAAAACATAGATTGTGGGTGCTCGTTAGAACTGCCTAATTGAGGCTGTTCTAACGAGTACCCACAACCTATGTCTATGAGCAGAAATAAGGAAAATAATGTATACCCCACTAAAACCCAGTTTTCTCTATATAAAGTGGGGTGTAAGGGGGTGTTCATTTCACGGACTTGTTAGCGTAATGACTCGACATGAAATTCAGGGGAGGTTACTGTAAAACATGCACGTGTGCATTTTCTTTCCAAAAATAGATTGGGTGTGTGCTTACAGGAGCATGTGCGTTAAATAGGACGAATACGGTACGTATAAAGCATACAATAAATAACAAAACTGTAAATGTTTCTAGCAGTTTAACTGGGGCTAGTTGTTCAAAAGAAATAATGCTGTTAGTTAACAAATTGTTAAAACTTTTATCATTCACAGGTAGTAACTCACATAACTCACATAACTGGAACACCGGAACAGGCTATCTAGCCTCTGAAGGTGCATTCTGGTAATAATCTCTGGGTTTTGGTCCGGGGTCGTAGCACCAGGGATTGAACTTGTAATGTATGGATAGAACTTCCAAAATGAGTTTAGTCTAGCCTTAAAACAGTTCAGGGAGGGTGCCATTATTACACTTTCTGGTAGTGAATTCCATGAGAAATTCACTACCACTAAATTCACTAGTACGGCAAATATACTTATATTTTTGCTGAAAAGTGTGAGTAAAAGCTACTCAAATTTTTTTTCAGCAAAAATACAAAAATTTTAGATATTGTACTTGCTAGAACAGTTAACAATTTGATCACTAACGAGTTTGTTAAGCTAAGAAAGCTTTGAACAGCTGGGCACTGCTTGTTATTTAACCAATCATCAGTCACTTGCAAGACTTGATGATCTACCACCTAATTTTAGTTGAGTGCAACAACTCACGAAAACATGCCTATATAATTGTAGCCCCCTTGAACCCCACTTTTATATAATAAAACTGGGGTTTTCAGGGGTAAACCTTATTTTTCTTATTTCTGTCCCGAAATATAGATTGTGGGTACTCTTAAACCGCCTCATCGAGAACCGCCTCGGTGAGGCAGTTCTAACCGCCTATGAGGCAGTTCTCATGAGTACTCATAATCTATATTTTGAGCAGAAATAAAAAAAAATCACAATTAGTCATCTTAATATTTTCGATTGTTTCGGCAGTAAAGTTTACAATGTATTTGTATAGACGTGTTTTCATAATGTGCTTTCAGGTATAGGGAGAGGAAGGCTTTATACCGTCACTTGAAGTCGAAGCACGAAGAGGCTGACCCAGCCGCTAGACTCAGCACTAGAAAAGGTACAATAAGCATTTTACTGTATTTCCATAATAATTCTTAAAATTTGGACTCCTTCCGGACTTGTAATTCTCATTAAAATTTTTACAAATTTGTTTCAAGATCCAGCAAGGTGTCCAAAAGTGCCAAAGGAATTGCAAACAGTGTAGACCCTGATCAGACTTTTCCTTCAGCAGTCTGATATGTGTCTTCACTGTTTGCTTATGCCTGTCTACCTCAATATTTAGGATCATTACTGTATTGACTACAAGTATTCTGACACATCCAGTCTTAACCATACTCCTGCCCCCGCCAATCGGGGCTTGAAGAAATAGATGGGCTGCATGATGCTTACACACAGAGCTGAAACCGTCTGCACACGAGCCTGTCCAGGCAAAGTGGTGCCAGTTAAAAGAGCAGCCTGGCCAGGCAAAGTGGTGTGAGTCGGACCATCCATTTGGTTTAATTGGGCGACAGGGCTCGAGATGTCATTTCGTCTCAATGTTGGGTAAAAGTCCCACAAAATTGGAAGCAAAGTCTCCAAAATGACCTATACAGTGTTGACTGGGACGTTAAACCTCAAATCAAACAAACACAAACTTACCATACTTGTTCTAAATGTTGAAAAAGTACTATTTGCAATGTACTATGCGATGTTATGTCTAAAATCGTTGGATGAGTGGCAAAAGTATTGTCCTTGACAAGCAAATAAGGAGGCTTTTGGGATCACTTTTTGTCCGTTGTGCGAGTGTCCGTGCGCCAGTCCATGCATGCGTAAAAAATTTCTTCAAAGGACATCTCCAAAACCACTGATCGGATTTTGATCAAACTTCACGGGAATGATCCTTAGTTGGTCCCCTTTCAAAGTTGTTCAAATGGTTTCAGTCCTTTGCACATCAAGGCCAAGATTGCCAAAAATAGATCATTTTAGCTCACCTGTGTGACGTGTGCCGTGTGTCGTCAACATTTACCTTTTTAAGACTCTAAAGACCACAATTTTGCTTCAATCTTCATGATACTTTACCAGTATGTTTGTCTTGGTGATATCTGGGTCAAGTTCGAATATGGGTCATGTCAGGTCAAAAAGTAGGTCAGTAGGTCAAATCATAGAAAAACTTGTTAAGACTTTAGAGGCAACAGATTTGGTCCTATCATCCTGAAACTTGCTCAGAATGATCATCCTGACAATATCTTGGCCAAGTTCGAATATGGGTCGTGTCGGGTCAAAAAGTAGGTCTGCAGGTCAAATCATAGAAAAACCTTGTTAACGCTCTAGAGGCCACAGTTTTGGTCCAATCATCCTCAAACTTACTCTGAATGTTCATCCAGACAATATCTCAGTCCAGTTCGAATATGGGTCATGTGGAACAAAAAGTAGGTCAGTAGGTCAAACCATAGAAAAACCTTGTTAACACTCTAGAGGCCACACACTGTTTTGGTCCAATCATCCTCAAATTTGCATAGAATGATCATCCTGACAATATCTCGATCAAGTTCGAATACGGGTCATGTCGGGTCAAAAAGTAGGTCAGTAGGTCAAATCATAGAAAAACATTGTTAAGACTCTAGAGGCCACAGTTTTGGTCCAATCATCCTCAATCTTGCTCAGAATGATCATCCTGACTATATCTTGGTCATATACGAATATGGGTCATGTGGGGTCAAAAAGTAAGTCAGTAGGTCAAATCATTGAAAAACCTTGTTAACACTCTAGAGCCCACAGTTTTGGTCTTATCATCCTCAAACTTGCTCAGAATGATCATCCTGACAATATCTCGGTGAAGTTCGAATATGGGTCATGTGGGATCAAAACGTAGGTCAGTAGTTCAAACCATAGAAAAACCTTGTTAACACTCTAGAGGCCACAGTTTTGGTCCAGTCATCATCAAACTTGCTCAGAACGATCATCTCTACAATATCTAGGTCAAGTTCGAATATGGGTCATGTGTGGTCAAAAAGTAGGTCAGTAGATCAAATTATAGAAAAACCTTGTTTACACTCTGGAGACCACAATTTTTAGCTAACAAGAGCAAAGCTCACGGTAAGCTTTAGTGATCGCCTTTTGTCCATCGTAAGTGCATTGTGCATCATTCATCATGCGACGTGCGTCGTCAACATTTACCTTGTTCATCCTCTAGAGACCACAATTTTGCTTCAGTCTTCATGAAACTTTACCAGACTGTTTGTCTTGATGATATCTGGGTCAAGTTCGAATATGGGTCATATCAGGTTAAAACTAGGTCCAGGTCTTTGATATTTGGTATGAAGCTTCATCTAGTGGACCCCTACCAAGATTGTTCAAATTACAGTGCTGGGGCCAAAAATGACCAGCCCCGGGGCCCTTTGGTTTTGCATCGGCTTATATAGGGAAAATCTTTAAAAATCTTCTTCTCTGAAACAGCAAGGCCCAGCTAGGTCTTTGATGTTTGGTTTCAAGCTTCATCTTGTGGACCTCTACCAAGATTGTTCAAATTATAGCCCTGGGGCCAAAAATGCCCCCGCTCCAGGGCCCTTTGGTTTTACATAGACTTATATATGGAAAATCTTGAAAATTCTTCTTCTCTGAAACCACAAGGCCTAGGTCTTTGGTATTTAGTGTAATGCTTCATCTAGTGGACCTCTACCAAGATTGTTCAAATTATAGCCCTGGTGCCAAAAATGCCCCCGCCTCTGGGCCCTTTGGTTTTACATAGACTTATATAGGGAAATCTTTAAATATCTCCTTCTCTGAAACTGCAAGGCCTATGTCTTTGATATTTAGTATGGAGCTTCATCTTATGGACCTCTACCAAGATTGTTCAAATAATAGCCCTCGGGCCATAAATGCCCCTGCCCCGGGGCTCTTTTGTTTTGCATAGACTTATATAGTGATAATATTTGAAAATCTTCTTCTCTGAAAAAACAAGGTCCAGGTCTTTGATATTTGGTGTGAAGCTTCATCTAGTGGACCTCTATCAAGATTGTTTAAATTATAGCACTGAGGCCAAAAATGACCCCACCCCGGGGCCATTTGGTTTTACATAGCCTTATGTAGGGAATATCTTTAAAAAAAAATTCTTCTCTGATAATTCAAACTAAAGCCCCCGGGCCAATAAGGCCCCCGCCCCTGGGCCCTTTAGTTTTTCGAAGCTTAAAGGAAAACCTTTAAAAAATTTCTTGTCTGAAACCAGAAGGCTCGTGTGTTTGATATTTGGTATGAAGCTTCGTCTTGATGACTTCTATCAAGATTTTTCAAATTAAAACCCTGGGCCAAAACATGCCCCCGCCCCGGGGCCCTTTGGTTTTACATTTGCTTACATAGGGAAAACCTTAAAAAATCTTCTCTTGAAACCACAAGACCCAGGTCTTTGATATGTGGTATGAAGCTTCATTTAGTGGACCTCTACCCAGTTTGTTCAAATTATAGCCCCGGGGCTAAAAATGACCCCGCCCTGGGGCCCTTTTGTTTGAAATTGACTTATATAGGGAAAATCTTTAAAAATCTTCTCTGGAACCGCATAGCCTAGGTCTTTGATATTTGGTATGAAGCTTCATCTAGTGGACCTCTACCAAGATTGTTCAAATTGAAGCCCTGGGGCCAAAAATGCCCCCGCCCCATGGCCCTTTGGTATCACATAGACTTATATAGGGAAAATATTTAAAAATCTTCTTCTTTGAAACCGCAAGGCCCAGGTCTTTGATGTTTGGTGTGAAGCTTCATCTAGTGAACCTCTACCAAGATTGTTCAAATTATAGCCCTGGGACCAAAAAAGGCCTCGCCCCGGGCCTTTTGGTTTTACATAGACTTTTTTATAGGGACAATCTCTCTGAAACCACAAGGCCCAGTTCATTGATATTTGGTGTGACGCTTCATCTAGTGGACCTCTATCAAGATTGTTCAAATTATAGGGCTAGGGCGAAAAATGCCCCCACCTGCAGGCCCTTTGGTTTTACATTGGCTTATACAGGGAAAATCTTTAAAAATCTTCTTCTCCGAAACGGCTTGACCCAGTTCTTTGATAATTAGTGTGTAGCTGCATCTAGTGGACCTCTACCAAGTTTGTTCAAATCATAGCCCTTGGACCAAAAATGTCCCCGCCCCGGGGCCCTTCGTTTTTACATTGACTTATATAGGGAAATTAAAAAAAATCTTCTACTCTGAAACCGCAAGGCCCAGGTCTTTGATATTTGGTGTGAAGCTTCATCTAAATTGTTCAAAATACAGCCCTAGGAAATAGAAGTCAAGCCAATAAAAACCTTTGAAAATCTTCTTGTCCGAAAGCAGAAGGCCAAAGTCTTTGATATTTGGAATGAAGCTTCGTCTTGTTGATTTTTACCGAGATTGTTCAAATTATTCGCTTTGGGCCAAAAATGGCCCGCCCCAGGGACCCCAAGGTTTATGTAGACTTTTAGAAGGATAACCTTTAAAAATCATGTCTGAAACCAGAAGACTCCGGTCTTTGATATTTTGTATGAAGCTTCACTTTTAGACCACTACCAAGATTATTCATATTATAGCCGGGGGCCAATAATGGCTCTCCCAGGGGCCCACTTGATACCCTTTGGATCAGGTGGGCGATCCAGGGCCTTCATGGACCTCTTGTTTAATGTTTTTCAGCTAAGAAGCAACAAACACTTACCTGCATTGAATGCAAGATCACGTTTAAAAACCAGAGTTCCCTGTGGCGTCATGACTTACGATTTCACAAGAAGAGAGCCAAGCAGCATGAGTGCAAGATCTGTATGAAGACGTTCCTGTTTGCACATGAGCTGAAAGACCATATGTTTGTCCACATACACAAGACTGATATTTCTTGCCCTACTGATGGATGTCATTTCAAGTAAGTACAATGAGAAAAAGTGTAAGAAAAAAAAAAACGTGTGAGTCTGGGGTAATATGTGACTTACACCTCATTTCTTTATAAGACTGTTCATTATAACAGGATTTTGGATATAACACATCTTTTGGTTTGTATATAGACTACCGTAATGATCTTTAATTTTGAGATAGACAGGCCTAAGCAAACAGTTCAGACCCAGATCAGACTTCTACTTAGCTGTCTGATTTGGGTCTACTCTGCTTGCCATTCCATCTGAACATTTTGGACTCCAATAAATTTGTTGTAATTTTAGGAGAATTACAGCAAGTCAAAGTTTTCGGATTTTTACCGTAACATACTCCAAATCTTTGATAATTATTTATGTTTCCCAATGGTAGGTGTGGGGGACATATTTTTGGTGCGGATCTTGTTTGCATTGGCATCGGCGTAGCCTGTTTGAAGCACTACATTTCCTGACCCTATGGATGGATTCTGTCCAAACTTGCATGGTTATATCACTAGGATAGGGGAAAATAGTCGTTAGGATATGATGACCATGACCTCATTTTCAAGGGCACAGGCCCCCGAAAACAGTCAGTTTTTGGCCAAAGATGGCTTGTCTGCATTCTATCTCATGAACAAATTGATTAATTTTGGTCATTATATCATTACAACATACTGCAAATTTTATTGGAGTTTGGTGTCCTTGAACTTATTTTCAAGGGCACAGGCCCCTAAAGGCTCTGAATTGTGGCTTGTCTGCATCCTATCTCATGAACAAACGAATGAAATCGGGTCAGACTTGGTACAATATATCGTTGCAACCGACCAAAGCTTTGTTTAGATTTTAGTGACCATGACCTTATTTTCAAGAGCACATGCCCCCAAAGATCGTGAATTATGGCTTGTCTGGGTCAAACTTGGTACAGTATATCATTGGAACCTACCAAAGATTTGTTTACATTTCGGTGACCTTTACCTTATTTTCAAGGGTACAGGCCAAAAAAGACTTAAGAATTTTGGCTTGTCTGCACCCTGTCCCATGATCCAATCGATGAAATTCGGTCAAACTTGGTACAGTATATCATCGCAACCTACCAAAATTTTGATTAGATTTTGGTGGCTTTGAACTTATTTTCAAGGGCACAGGCCCGCCAAAACTGTCAACTTTGCCTTTTCTGCACCCTATCTCATGAACAAATGCATAAAAAGTGATCAAGCTTGGTACAATATCTCATTGCAACCTACCAAAGATTTGATTTTGGTGACCTTGACCATATTTTCAAGGGACAGGTTCCCTGAAACTGTCAATGTCTGCCTATCTACACCCAATCTAATGACTGAATAAATGAAATTTGGTCAAAGTTGGTACAATATATCAGTACATGATCCCGCACATCGGGGCTTGAAGAAATAGATGGGCTGCATGATGCTTCCATGCAGAGCTGAAACTGACTGCACACAAGTACAGGTAAACCGCTTAGTGGATCTAAGCTTGCCCAGGCAAAGCGGTGCGCGTTGGCCCGTCCATGCCCTATTGGTTTCATTGGGCGGCAGGGCTTGAGATGTCATTTCATCTCAGTATGGTGTAAAAGTCCCTCAAAATTGGAAGCAATGTTTCCAAAATGACCTATACAGTGTTGACGGGGATATTAAACCTCAAATCAACCAACCAACCAACAGGTAAACCACTTAGAGGATCTAAGCCTGGCCAGGCAAAGGAGTGTGAGTCTGACCGTCCATGCTTATAAACCCTATTGGTTTCATTGGGCGACAGGGCTTGAGAAGTCATTTCATCTCAGTGTCGTGTAAAAGTCCCACAAAATTGGAAGCAATGTCTCCAAAATGACCTATACAGTGTTGACGGGGATGTTAAACCTCAAATCAGACAAACAAACAAACTATATATCAGAGTTTGGTGACCTTGATCTTATTTTCAAGGGCAGCGGCCCCACAGATACTGTCAATTTTGGCTTTCTGCACCCTATGTATTAAAGAATTATGGAATTTGGTCAAAATGTTGGAACGGTATATCATTGCAACCTAAGGTGTCTGAATTGTTAGGATTTTATGGTACTCAGCATTCACCTTATTTGCATTATCTGCTGGTTCCTAGTCTGAAGAATATAAGTGTTGGAAAAACAGGTAACCAGACCCCCCTGACCTTTCAAGGTCAGGGGGGGTCTGGTTACCTGTTTTTCCAATATTGACAGTATGGAAGCTGGGAGCCAGCAAATATGGTGAATACCAAATTGTCTGATGGATTATGTTCAGTAGAACTTCGATGGCTAAAACACCAATGGCTCGTTTGCCATGGATGTGTCGAACCCATTCTTGAACCCCTAGCGAAATCCTCTACATAAGAAATAGTGGGGGATAATTAAGGAGATTTTAGTCTTTTATCTTGCAAATGTATGCTGTGTGTACTCATTAGAATCGCCTCGATGAGGCGATTCTAATGAGTACACACAGCATACATTTTTATTATGGAACAGCGAAAAGATGTCCCAAAATTAACCCCTGCCTCCTGGAAGTAACACTCAGTGGCTGGAACTACCTCTGTCTCGAACAGATTTTCGAGGTCCCAAAGGTGTTCGAGCCATTGAAGTTCGACTGTATGTATGTTTGTTTGTTTGTTTGTATTGGAGTTTAACTGCCCAGTCAACATTGTTTTAGGTCATTTTTAAGCCGGTCAGTTTACTTATCCACACTTTTCCTGGCCAGGCTTATACATAAGCGGTTAACCAGTACAGTGCTCATTCTTTCGCCAGAAACTGACAACTGCCCTTCTTGAATCAGTGGAAGGGAGAGAATGACTGTAGAAAAGATTTGATGATCAATCTCCACGAAAGAATGTTGCCGACCCCGGCAGGTATCAAACCCGTACCCACCTGATCACCAGTCTGACGTGCAAGCGACTGAGCTACCGAGGCCGGCATCATGTACGAGGGTTATCCCAAAATATCGTGGACAAATGCATTTTCACCCTAATGCGGCGTAACAAGCAAATGAAATTTTCTACATTCATGAAACAATCATTTTCGACTTTAGTAATGTGAGTTAGTTGACGCTGACTCTAGTTTTTTCAGATTTATACTACATTATTATAACAGAGGTAGGGTGTCGCGGCCCAGGTCAAAGTCAATGTTAATTTTAACAACTCCGTTCAAGACTAATTCTAACACAGATGTTGCATTTATTAAGCTGGCGCCAAACTTCTTCAGACAATGTCGCGTGAATACGCTTGACGTCAATATGTGAAATTTCAAAACAATCGTGACATTATTTCAAAATCTACAGTGTGTTTGGTGAAGGCACCCCCGGAAGAAAATCGCGCAAAAATGGCGACGTCAGACAAGGATGCGGCCCACCAAAATGTGATTAAATTCTGTTTTGATCTTGGTATGACACCAGTAGAGACTCAAAAGAAGCTGCAATTAACAGAGGATCATCGGCATGTGTCTTGGTCACTTGTTTACAAATGGCACAAACGGTTTGAAGATGGGTGGACAGATAGTTTGAACGGAAAATCAGGAAGACCACGGGAAATTAATGCATCGGCCTAGGATAACGTTAACGACGTGATCAGGGGCGACAGGAGACAGACTGTGTGCGAAGTTGGTGAAAAACCGGGACTGAGTAAAACTTCTGTTCATCGTGTACTGAACAAAGATTTATCTATGATAAGTGGTCACATCGCTATGAAAAGTGCATTAATCATAATGGGGAGTATTTCGAAGAGGAGTGACGCTATCGTTTAAGTGCGCGATGTCATTTTACGACGTAGACCTGGGCTGCTCGGCCCTGACCCTAGTTAGTAAATAGGCTATAATTTCTATGTTGCTGAACATATAAGCTTGAAATTTAGCATATCAATAGAGGATATATATGCCACAATTGTCTTAAAATTTCATTAATTATAAGAAAAGTTATAGACGTTGTGAACGATATATTGGGATAACCCACGTATGTACATATGATTACCACTTGAGCTGCATTGCTAGAATACATGTCTTTGGATTACACATCCATGTAGTATTGTGTTTTCTCTTACGTTTGGAAGAATGATATTCTTCTTATAAAAGTTGTTATATTTTTCTTATTTCTGACTCAAACATAGATTGTGGGTGCTCATTAGAACTCCCTCATTCAGGCGATTCTAATGAGTACCACACTCTGTTTTTGAGCAAAAATAAAGGAAATAATGAATGCCTCAGAAAACCCCTTTTTCCTCTATATAAAGTGGAGTGTATTTAGTGGGGCTGTTCATTACATGGTTTGTTTGAATTAAGGTTTAACGTCCCTGTCAACACTGTAAAGGTCATTTTGGAGACGTTGCTTCCAATTTTGTGGGACTTTCACCCAACATGGCCAACTCCCACCTCTTTGCCTGGGCAGGCTTAGATCCTCTAAGGGGTTTACCAATACTCGTGTGCTGGTCGGTTTCAGCTCTGCGTGGAAGCATCATGCAGCCCATGTATTTCTTCAAGCCCGATGGGTGGGGGCAAGTTCATTACATGGACTTGTTAACCTGATTTTAGGGGTATATGACAAGGTAATACCAAACACTGGTCTGCACAGTGTAAGAAGCCCCTAGTGACTGTGTCTTGGGTTTGTGTACAGAAGCCTAGTATTTTAACTGCCAAAGAGGCAAACAACAAAGGTGCTAAACAGACTTTGCAGATGCCTTCACTGGCTTTATCACGTTAACAAGTCTGTGAAATGAACACCCCTCTAACCACACTTTGTATAGAGACAACTGGGGTTTACAGGGGTATATGTTATTTTTCTTATTTCTTCTCTAATACATTGGTTGTGGCTACTCATTAGACCCGCCTTGGTGAGGCAGTTCTTACAAGCACCCACCACCTATGTTTGGAGTATAGATAAGAAAAATTTCATATTTTTTATCAGACAAATAACTGTTTTGGGTGTATGAAAGAATGCCACTATGTCACACAGAGGTACTATTGTAATGGATAGTGCACTAACTCTAGATCCTATATCAAAAGGTTCAAGATTCATAAAAGTCTGTGTAGCTAAATAGGCATCACACAAAAACTCCTATATAATCTTGACCCCCTTAAACCCCGCTTTTATATACAGTGACACTTCGATAACTAGAACACGGATAATTCGTATACTATGGCTAATTCGAACTAGTACTGGAGTCCCACGAGAAAATGTCCCAAAGGTACAGATACCCATATATTTATGATAATGCATGGATTTTTGCTCATTTTATCTTGAAAAGGTATGCTGTGTGCACTCATTAGAAAAGGTTGTAAAGATATCCTGGGCGACAGGGCTTGGGATGTCATTTCATCTCAATGTCGGGTAAAAGTCCCACAAAATTGGAAGCAACGTCTCCAAAATGACCTTTACAGTGTTGACGGGGACGTTAAATCTCAAATCAAACAAACATACAAAATAAAGATATCATAAAGTGATCACCATTATGCTTTAAGACCTGACATAATGAGAAAACCTTAGTAATTCGGACTACCCTTATCTCGAACAACTTTTCATGGTCCCAGAGGTGTTCGAGTTATTGAAGTTGGACTGGAGTAAAATGGGTTTACATTATTTTTCTTCTTTCTGCTCAAAAACGTAGATTGTGGGTACTTGTTAGAACCGCCCTGTCGAGGCCGTTCTAAAAAGTAAACACACCCTATGTTTTGAGCAGAAATATGAGAAATATCAGGATTTTTATTTGAAATTTTTCAATTTTTTGGTGGTAAGATTTTCAATATATTTGAATAGGCGTTTTCGTAATTGGCCAGTTAGTGTCTTACCTGGTAACAAATCCCAAAGACTGATTTTCTAGTGATCATAATAATTATTTGCAGAACTAAAAAGTTGAAGTACCTGTCTAATCACCTACGGCTGTTTCATGGACAGAAAGTTGACCTCAAGAGCCTAGGGGAGCATGGTAAGTGAGCGTATTTTGCTTTGGTAAGTAATTGCAGTAAAATTCCTGTATTGAGACCACCTTTGGGACTGTTCAAAAGTGGTCTATAAGACCACTTTTGAACAGTCCCAAAGGTGGTCTCTGACTAGAGGACAGTGTATGCAGAAAATACAAGGAATGAATAACTGCAACCTACTAAATGAGCTTTTAAAAGCAGAATTAGTCTTAATTTCAGGATATTTTTCTGATTTCTGCATCAGACAGATTGTGGGTGCTTGCTGGAACCTCCTCATTATAGGTACTTTTAAAAATCACCTTGATGATGAGACAATTCTAAAAAAGCATTAGTTTATGCTAATTTATTTTAGTGTGACTTCGAGGAAAGCTTCAAGCTTATTTGAATCGCTCTCAAAGACTAATTCCACACACAACAGAGGCAGTGACTTTTACACCACTGCTACCCATTTACACCTGGGTGGTGTAGGGGAGCGGCATTACCTGTCTTGCTCAAGGGCACACCTTGGCTCCGGTGGCTAGAACCTCTCGATCATAAGTCGAACACGCTAACCACTGAGCTGTTGAGGCTGCCAAAAAACATTGATGAGGCGAATCCAAAAACTACCCAAAACATAGGTTTCTAACAAGAATATGGTGGCATCTGATCTAGGTATGCACTGTTTGCCAATGACCCCTTTTGGGTTTTTCGAATATAAAATGGGTTTTAGCAGTAACTGTTGTTTGAGGTTTCAGGTGTTGACACCATAGAAGGAGGAGTGTAGCATATATATGGGCCCCGTCAAGCTATTTTGGTACTTATGGCCTATGCGAGCAGCGGAGGTTCAGGCGAGCCTGCGCATCTGCGCAGTCTCGCCAGAACCTTCGCTGCTCGCTCATACAAGCAGTGAACCAAGAGGAACCTTCAGACAGAAAGCCATATCCCTGGCCCATCTGAATGGCTGGGCAGGCGCAGTTAAAATGTGTCATGACGGAATCCTCGAAGACACTAATTCGCTTGGCGGGCCTCATATGATAGTGAAATTTTCAGCATGGTGAGGGTTAACCTTATTATACCCCCGGCGTATGCCATGGGGGTATATGGTTTTTGTCTTTTCCGTCTGTCTGTCCGTAAACAATTATTTTGTGTCAAAGATATCTCAGGAACTGCTTCACATAGAAACTTGAAATTTTGCACACATGATCAGTATGACTACTTGGATTGTGGGAAAGAAAATAAGGGCCAATGAGTCAGGCCTTTTAGAGTTATTTCCCTTTGTAGTTCGGCACTGGCCGGGGGTATACGTGCCCCACTGGGCACTTTTGTCTAGTTTTTTTCTGTTTTCAGTTTTGACACAAGAGCAGATTTCTGCTGAAGAACTGCTTGATCTGTTTCCTTTGACTAGTGTCAAAACACAGGCCGGCATAACACCTGAAGGTGCAAAAGAAACTGAGCCCGATCAACATGTTGAGCCGGATAAACAGATTGAATTGCTAGTATCCAGTATATACTCTCTTACGGAAACCAATGCTCAGACAAATGCAGGAACAGAAAAGACAGGAGCCGAATCTAAGGCTAATAATGAGCTCGTATCAGAAAAGGACTCTGAAACGGATTTTAAGAAGGACCACATGGGAGATTCTGAAAAGAACCAGATATATAATACAGTTGTTGCATCAGAAGAGTTAAGTTGTGACATGCCTGATTCTCCGGTACCTACAGCTACCTTAGCTGATAAGTTGTACAAGTGTAAAGCATGCGAAAAGGCCTTTTCAACACACAGGCAGCTGATCAAACACAAGGTCTCAGAGCATCCGAAGGATCTGACAATACACAAGTGTGACCAGTGTACGAAAGTGTTCTTCACAGGCTACGACCTGAAGGATCACAAAGCGTATCATCATCCAGGGAGTAAAGACCATGTCTGTGATGTGTGTGGGAAAAGGTTGGTATCTCATAGAAAGCATTTCTTTAATCTTTACCACCCTCTGGGCTAATTCAGCAAAGGACAAAGTGTCGATACTTATCTTATTTGTTCCCAGAAAACAGGATTTGACATTTCATGCAAATTGTCTCCTGTCTCCTATTCTCCTGTCTCCATAGGATACAGTTTGCATGAACTGTCAGATCCTGTTTTCTGGGAAAAAAGTAGAAAAATACTGCTGACAAAAAACAACAACAAAATCACCAGCACACAGTTTGCCCCCGCCCATAGCGGCATGAAGAAATGGATGAGCTGCATGTTGCTTCCACGCAGAGCTGGAACCGACCCACGCACTAGTACTGGTAAACCGCATAGAGGATCTAAGCCTGTCAGGCAAAGCTGTGTGAGTCAGACTGCCCATGCTTATCAACCTTATTGGTTACATTGGGAGGCAGGAATTGAGATGTCATTTCATCACAATGTTGGGTAAAAGTCCCACAAAATTGGAAGCAACGTCTCCAAAATCACCTTTACAGTGTTGACGGGGATGTTAAGCCTCAAATCAAACAAACAAGCAAAAACCAGCACACAGAACATTAAAAATATTTTTGTTTCCCATGGGAATTCGAGTCCACCCTTAAAAGGGAGAGTTTCTTTTAAGGAGTAAATTCTTTTCTTTAAGCGTAGACACTTATTTCTCCATAAAAGCATATCATATGTTGTGGGTATGTGTTAGTCATTTCTATCTTAATCCTTTTTGTACCAAATGGAATCTTCCACCTTATATATAGCTTGGGTTCATTTTAAAATTTATGGGTGTCAGGTTGTGTTTTTTTTTCTTTAAAATTGATTAGAAAAATGGCTGAACTCTTTGCAAACAGTGTAGGCCCAGATCAGATGCCGCATTCTGCGGCGTCTGATCTGAGCCTGCAATGTTTGCCAGGGTACCCGTTTTGGTGTTTTTGGTATTGAATGCGTTAATACCACAACATGTACTTCTAACAAGAAATAGAGCTAGACTTTTTTCCATAGCTCTAGATAAGGAGGCTTAACAAAGATAATTAAGGGATAGTTATCCTTATTTCTCGGTAAAAGTCTTTTGCTCATTGAGGCAATTCTGTGTAGTACCCACAACATGTACTTCTAACAAGAAATAAGGATAGACTCTTTTGCATAGCTCTAGATGTTTTGTTTGATTTGAGATTTAACATCCCCGTCAGCACTGTATAGGTCATTTTGGAGACGTTGCTTCCAATTTTTACCTGACACTGAGATGAAATCACATCTCAAGCCCTGTCGCCCAATGAAACCAACATGGTTTATAAGCATGGATGGTCCAGTCGACTCACGCTGCTTTGCCTTGGCAGGTTTAGATTCTCTAAGCGGTTTACCGTTACTCCTGTGCAGTCGGTTTCAGCTCTGCGTGGAAGCACCATGCAGCCCATCTATTTCTTCAAGCCTCGATGGGCGGGCGCCGACCCCATAGTTTGAGTCATATACTCAAGATGGCTGCCATTGTTAGGTTTTTACGTCTCACCAACAGCTAAGGTCATACAGAGATGGGACCTTGGTTTAAAGACTCATCCGAAAGTCTGGAGAAGCATGGATCGATCCTGCGACCCCTTGTTTACAAGGCGAGTAGCATAACCACTACACCACAGAGGCTTCTAGACTGCCAATGTAAAACCCCTCCATAAATCTTCTTCTCAAAAGCCAAATGGCTCCACATACACTCAGCACACAGGTGAGTGGTTCAAAACCATTTGTCCTCTGATTTCAAGTAATGTAATTGGCTATTAGTCAGAAATAGGTATGGCAAAACTAATTTATTCAGCAGGACAGGACCATGCAGTATGATCAGATTCTTCGCTGTGTGCTGTATGGCTGCCTGTTGGTTCAGCCTCTTCAAACAGGTAAGGAAGGCTATATTCTGAAGGTGATGGTAGACATGCCCATTCACCTCTATCTTTCATTGAATCAGAATCAGAATTGTTACTGGTGACACGTCAAATGACATTCATACACCAGGACCTGTGATATGGGAAGTTAGTCCCTAGCTCTAACCAAAGATGTAAACTTAGCTACACAATCCTCAGCACCTTCAGCCGTCAAAATAATAGAATCGGGAAGGGCATTCCAATCTCTAATGGTTCGGGGGAAAAACGATTCTTTATAAATATCCGTTCTTGCAGTAAGGGTCTGAAACGTCATTGAATGGTGTTTTCTACAATGCCTAGCTGGCATTGTGCACAAGTCATATTAACCTTTACCACACTCTAGGCTTTTTCGGCAGATGACAAATTGTTGGTAGTTTTCTTATTTTTCCCAGAAAACAGGACTTGACATATCATGCCAATTGTCTTCATGTTTTCTTATCTTGGAAAAATAAGAAAACAATATTTCATAATGTCATTAGCCGAAAAAAAAAACAGCCTGCAAAGCATTAAAGACATTTTGTTTACTTGATATGGTTAATATACAGGCATTTCTGCCTAAATCAAGATAAGGATGCGTAATGCAGACTTTATTTTGTTTTGGGTTTTACAGCACTTTCAAGATTATTTCACTCGTATCGGGCCCATTGTTAAACAGAGGTGGGCAAGAACCAGAATACCTGGAGAAACAACATCTGACCTACCGTTGCAGAACTTTGCATCTCACAATTGATCCGAGCCAGGCTCGAACCCACAGAGAACTAATGATTAAGAGTCAGCGCTCTTATCAACAAGGCCATGGAGGCCAGATTGCGTAATGCAGATACCTTTAGGTTAATATTTCTCATTACTTCATCAAAACATACATTGTGCATTGTGGGTATTTGTTAGAGGCGATTCTAGCATACATTCTAACAAGAAATAAGGAACATTACCCCTGACTTATCTTTGTAACATATCCTTTAAATCAGGAGCTAGTTTTCTTGTTTTTGTTCCAGTTTTCCAATACTGAGTGTGTTACAGAAGCATTTGATGAGACATCAACAGAAGACAGAAGAGATTGTAGATTCCGGGCAAGGGGAGGCAGTCTGTGACATTTGTGGCTTGTCTCTTAGGTACAGAACCTCATTACAACATCACATGCGAAGAGCTCACCCTGAAAAACTGACCTGTTCATGTAAAATATGTTCTTCTCAGTCTGATAGTTTGGAGCTTGCAGATGATTCAGCATTTCCCTTTTGTACCATGTGTAACAAGTATTTCTGCAAGAAAGCCTTCCTTGAAAGTCACATGCGGGCCATTCATAACACAACTGGCAGACATACTTGTAATTTCTGTCCAGAGAAATTTAGTAATTTAAGTCAGAAAAATTTTCACATGCATCAGGTGCATGCTGTTCTGAGTGGGCCTCCAATACTTGAGGACCCTGATGTGGGACAAATATCAACCGAAAAGGACGATACTCACATCATTGAAATATCAAATGAAGATCAGTCAGGACCAAAGTTTTTACCAAAGCTGTCAGAACAAGGTCTTAAAGCTGTAACGAAAGAGTTAAAGATCTATTCAGAGGAGGGCGGAGAAAAACACTGGAAATGTTTATTATGTGGGCAGTGCTTTTCAAAAGTAAAATACTTCAATCTTCATGTCCGCAGGACCCACGTGCTTCCAGAGCATCAGCCATATAGATGCAAAATCTGCACTGCTGGTTTTGTAAGAGTTGGAGAGTTTCGGAAACATACACGGACCCACTCAGGTTTCAGGCCATTGAAATGTAGAATTTGTCATAAATCTTTCAAACAACAAGCACATTTGAAGGAGCATATACTTATTCATACAGACACTAGAAAATACAAATGCGAATTATGCCAAAGTAGATTTAAGCAGAGAGGTGCTCTTCTAGCTCATGTTGTCAAGCATGACAAACTGAAACCATTTAAATGTCATTATTGTGGTGCCGGTTATACAGTTAGAGGGGCACTTTCCAAACACATGAGAAAGTATATTGGTAATGAGAGCACCGAGACCCATCTTTGTCATATTTGTCACAAGACATTCTCACACTATCCTATGCTTCTGAGGCATATTCATATCCATCAAGAACCCAGCCCATTTATTTGTGAAACTTGTCACCAGGCTTTTGCAGCATATACATCACTGTATTTTCACAAATATAAAGAAAAACATTTCATAGCACAGGATTTTGAAACAGAAGATAAAAAGAAACATATTAAGAAAGGTACTGAAGTGAAGAATGCAGTAAACTCCCTAAAGCTGGAAGAAGAACAGGGACAAGATAAATCAGAAATTCACATTACAGATAATCAGGAATATGTTGAGATAGAAGTAAAGGACACGGAAAATGGGGAAGGGGCAACCGCTATCGGGGTAGAAGGTCATGTTGATGAAGAATTACTTTCAGTTGCAAAACAGTTGACTGAAATGTCAACTTATCCCGGACACGAGGTTTATTTAGATGTTAATAATCAAACCACAATTGAGGAAGAGGAAAAAATAATGATGACAATGCTTGATGCTGATGATGAAATAAAATCAAATCTCGAGAGAAGTTTAATGATGTCAAAAACAGAATCAGTACATGACGTAAAGGAAACAAACTTTGAAATAAAATCAGATCTCGAAAGAAGTTTAATGGTGTCAAAAACGGAAACAGTACAGGAAGTAAAGGAAACAAACTTTCAGATAGCTGAAAATACTTATGTTCAGATTTTACAATATGTGGATGAAAATGGAGTGCCAATTGAAAATATAGATGAAAATGGTGTCCCCATTGAACATATTGTTGAAAGTCAGGTTCCCATAGAAATAGGTGAAAGTAATATCCAGATCCAGCATGTTGATGAAAATGGTGTCAGGATAGGCAGCGGCACCAATCCAGATACAGACAAAAGCAGTGTCCTTTATTTTGCTGGAGATGAAGTCTCCGTTGAGCATGTTGCAACATCCAGTGACTCAACAGAAAATGTAAGCGTTTCTGGAATTGAAAACATAAGTGAAAATACGGACCATTTTCAGGATATGGATAAAAAGGGTTCGGCTGTCAATGTTCTTTCAGAAAGTGTCCAAGCTGATCAAAACGGTAGTAGTAATGATGTGCATATAAGATATCATATGCTTGAAAGTGGCATGGCTCTTGTACATATTGATGAAAGTGGTGCTACTATTCAAAACAGTAATGATAGTAGAGCCTCCCAGTATGAAGGTGATAATAAATTTCATGGACAACTTACTGATGAAAACATCCAAGTTCAATCTACTGGTGATAATGATAGTCCTACAAAGGATTATGGTGATCATTTGGTTATAACAGAAGGTAAAATAGTAGAAAGGTCAGAAGAGCATGGGCCTGAAAAATTAGTTATGGATGCTGAAGGGCATGCAATAACCAAAGTTGACAACCAAAGGTCAGATCATATAATAATGCTAAATGCTGATAAAAGAACAAGCTTGCAAGATGATTGTGACTATCAGAATAGTCACGCATCCCATTTGTCACAAGTTGTTCAAGAGGTATCCGATTTAGAACATACTACTGAAGATAGCATTTCAAATGGTCAGGTGGTTGTGATTGAGTATGCTGATGATAAAAACGTGGCTTCTGAAAGCTCTGAATGCATAGTGGCTGGGAGTGGTGAAATTCATATTGACACATCCAATGGAATGCAAATGTCAGATGAAATTTCTGTAGCATATAGCAGTCAGCTTGCAAAAGCTTTGACTCAGGACCACTTTTCTATTAACTATACACAGTCCGAACATTATATAACAGAAGAAACTTCAGCTGGTTCTAATGAACATGAAGAGGTTGAATTGGTTCAAGCAGCTGATGCTTCAGATGAGGTTGCAGATTCTGAGATGCCTGTAACACAAGTTGAACAAACGTCATCTGAGCATACAAACATTCCAGAAGATTTAAATCAGATTAAGAATGAAGATGATGGAAACACAGATTCATATGACTTAACTCCAGTTGATTTGGGACCAACAGAAGCTGGTAATTTAACTGAACCAATGTATGTATTTAGAAAAGCAGATGGCTCTTTGGTTTATATTTGTGTAAGTAAAGAACAACCAGATACTGTAAATGAAATTGCTAATATCGGATCTGATGTTTACCAAGATACAAGAGATCATTCAACTTTAGAAGCTGCTGAAAATTTGCAGTCTTTAGCTGCGAGTAATAACACAGGGCTTGAGTTAGATGCTCAGAAAATGCAAGAAGTCAATGAGCAGAATATACAGATAAATGTTTTCGAGAATATGGACACAGCTGAAATTGAATCAAGTCATCCTTTATATGATATTGTTAATAATATCCCAATTCCCAATTTAACTACATTGAGAAGAGTATTGGTCAAATCTGAAGATTCATCACATCATACCGTTGTATATGAATGCTCTATCTGTCATGCTCATCTGAAAACCAAAAAGAATTTGAGAGATCATTTGAAACGACACAACACTAAAGAAGACAGGCCATTTGGATGCACGCACTGTCCTAAACGATTCTTTACAAAATCAGAGCTAGTGAGACATACTAGAATACACTCAGGCGATCGCCCATGTGAATGCAATATATGTGGAAAGAAATTCCGACAACCAGGACATTTAACAACGCATTTACGGACCCATACTGGTGAAAAACCATATCCATGTAAAGAGTGTGGTGCACGATTTACCACAGGTACACTGTTGAAAACTCATCTTTTAGTCCATAGTGACGAAAGAAATTTTGAATGTAATGTGTGTGAAATGAAATTTAAGGCATTAAAGGATCTTAGAAGGCATCGGGCTGTTCATTCAGGTATTGTGGGGAAAAAAAGACCACCACCATATTCAGAGATACCAGAAGATTCAAGTTCCAAGGCAGTATGCCATTTATGTGGTAAAGTTTTCAAGAATAAATACATTTTAAAGACACATATTGCAGCTGAAGAAAATTTACGTGAATTTAAATGCAAGGTATGTGGCCAAGGTTTCAATACAAGCATTAACTTGCATTATCACTATCAAACACATGAAAATAAACCCCCTGCTGTATGTGAGGTTTGTGGAAAATCTTTCAAGAGATCTTTAAGCTTGAAAGCTCACATGAAAATTCATAACAGTATGGGAAAAGATGGTTCAAAAGGTCAGTCTGCTTTTCCATGCCCAGCCTGTAACAAACCATTTAACCATAGAGGTGCATTGTATTATCATATAGGTGTATCTCCAGATTGTATGGCTAAAGGATTGAAATCTGAAACTGAAACAGAAACAGATACTACTGACAGAATAATTGTTGATTCTGAAAAGAATTTTGAATCTGAATTAAGTGCTGCTGGTGACATAATGAATGATTTTGAAAAGCAGTCCGAGACTGAATTAATCACTGCTAGTAGAGTAATTGTTGATTCTGAAAATGACTCTGAAACAAATGATTCTGGTAGAGTAATTGTAGATTCTGGAATGAATTCAGAAAGCGAAGGACATGCTGCTGGTAGAATAATTGTTGTTTCTGAAAAGACCTCTGAAGCTGAAGCAAATGCTGCTGGTAGAATAATTGTTAATCCTGACATTAACCCCGAAAATGAAGGACTTTCTGCTGGAAGAATAATTGTTTGTTCTGATATGAACTTTGAAACTGAAGCAAAGGCTGCTGGTAGCACCATTGTTCATTCTGAAATGAATTCTGAAAACTGAAGCGAAGGCTGTTGAGCATAATTGTTCATTCTGAAAAGAACTTAATTTGAGCAAATCCTGGTAGGATAATTCTTGATTCTCGAATGTATCTGAAACTAAAGATCATGCTGCTGCTATCTGAAAAGTACTTTTAAATTGAAGCAAAGGCTGCTGGCAGAATAATTGTTGACCCTGGAATGAAATCTGAAACTAAAGCAAATGCTGCTAGTAAACAATGTGTATATTCTGAAATGAAGTTGATAGTGCTAGTAGAATACTTGTATCTGTTTGTCAAGAAAGGCAAACCTTACATGACAATGATCATGGTATTAATAAAGAGGTGGAAATGAATGATGCAGAGTTTTATAAGGAAAACAAGACCTGTTACTGTATTGTAGAAGTAAAATGTTGTTAGAAAAGTTTAAATGCAGAAATTTAGGTTAATACAGATGAAATGATAAATGTTTGATTGTTTTCATGTTTAATGGCCCATTCAACACTATTTAGGTCATATCAAGCCAGTCAGTTTACCTACCCACACTTTTCTTGGGCAGGCTGATAGGTAAGAGATTAACCAGTACAGTGCACATTCGTTTGCAAGAAACTGACAACTACCCTTCTGGAATCAGTGGAAGAGAATGAATAACCATAGAACAGTGAATTACCATAGAAATAAATGCTAAATGATAATTTGAACAAATCTGAATGAGAAAAATACAAAACATCAGGCAAGACAAACAAAAGAATGAAGAGGCTCAATCTGATTTCATTAGGCTGAATCCTGTCATTCAAGGTTTGCAAAGATGATACCAGACCTTGATGTGACCGGCATTTTGCAATACGAAGACACGCCTATATAAATACATTGCAAATTTTATCGCCAAAAAAATGAAAGCGTTAGGTTAAAAAATTGTGATATTTTCCTTGTATCTGCTCAAAATATAGTGTATGTACATGCTAGAACGGCCTCATCAAAACGGTTCTAACGAGTATCCACAATCTATATTTTAGAGCAGAAATAAGAAAAATAAAGTTAACCCCTGTAAACACCAGTTTTACTGTATTAAAGTGGGGTTCAAGGGGGTCAGAATAATATAGGCGTGTTTTCGTAATGATAGAAGTTATGGGCCTACACTGTCTACTCAGGAACTCGGGAACTTCTGTTTAAATATTTTGAGCAATTATTTACCAAATTGATAAAATATAACCATTACAGCACATAACAAAATCATGCTGCACACAACAGCATATTTTTTTGTATTATTACATGTATTTGTCAGAGAAATAAATGTTAATTATTTCTAGTTTAGAAGGACATTCTTCAGTTTTTGCAGAAAGATATGTCATGTTCTGGTAAACCGCTTGTATATATAAAAAAATTGAAGTGAAGGCGATGATCAGGAATCGATACAATTAACCTACGGCTCCCATCAGAGACACCAAAAGGAAAGAAACACAAGAACAAGACGGAAACACCAGCAGGGGAAACCCAAAAGGACAGTTACTTTCCCACAAATGGCCAAAGGCCATCCAAAACAAAACAATATAAGCGACACAAACACCCAAAGACAAACCATAACAAAAACAAACCACAACAAAAGAACCGCCCCAGAACGACCAGTGGAAACAAATTCCACTGGGGGGCTTAAATCGACCTTACGCGGCCACAATCCTCGCCCTTTTAATTCGCAGCAAGACTTTACACTGGAACCGTCATAGAATCTGAGGCTTGACCCACCGGTATGCAATTAAAATTGTCAACCATGATTGGGTTAATTACCATGAATGCAGTATGTCGTATAACATGTATGTTGTACCCAATCTTTTTATGTCGAAGAATTGTTTTACGAAATTGGGTGCTGAAGTCATTGCAAGTATATATTTGTCTGAATTTATATACTAAGTCACGGTAGAATTCGGCTTCCGATAGACCTTGTTGCAGAAAAGATTTAAGTCCAACATTGAATTTTGAAAATAAATTGGAATGAAATCTAATACAATTTTGAAAAGCCTGCCCAGGAAAGATGATTCAGTACACCGAACCACTTGACATAACCTAAGTAGTGTTGATAAGGCCTTTTACCAAACAAAAATTCTACAGAACCACTTTATAACACTATTCTTGGGTTCAAAGCAGAAATGATGTTAAACAACCAGGCTATATCCAAACAGAAATGTATAGTTTATATAGAATGGCCATTTCTCTGTATGATCTGTACTTTTTTGGGATTAGAAAGTAGAAGTAAAACAAAGATCAGGAATTGATACAATTAACTTACTCCACCCACAAAAGACACCAAAGGGAAAGAAATACAAACATTAAGCGACCAGACAATAATGGAAACCTAAACAAAGGATGTAGAAGCCTCTATGGTGTAGTTGTTAAGCTCTGCTCCTCATATACCAGGGCTGGTGGGTTTGATTCCGGGGTTTCTTCAGACTTTGGATGAGTGTTTAAACTGAGGTCCCATCTCTATATGAACCTAGTCGTTGGTGGGGCATAAAGCTCAAAACACACACACACATTTTCGGGATCCATCTTAGAAGAGAGGAGGCAATGATCAGGAATCGATGTAATTAACCCACAGCTCCTTTCAGAGACAGAAAAGGGAATGAAGCACAAACACGAAACAACTAGACGCTAATGGAGGGGGGAAACATCAATAGCGGAAAGCCAAAAGGACAGTTACACACACTCAAAGACAAACCATAACAAAAATAAACCACGACAGAAGAACCGCCCTGGAACGGTCAGTGAAACGAATTCCACTGGTGGGCTTAAATCGATCCCACGTTGCCACAATACTCGCCCTATTTATTCATAATATTATGTAAATGTTACACCATAATTCGCTACCGCACAGTATGTTTGTTTGATTTGAGGTTAAATGTCCCCGTCAAAACACTGTAAAGGTCATTTTGGAGACGTTGCTTCCAATTTTGTGGGACTTTTACCCGACAATGAGATGAAATCTCAAGCCCTGTCGCCCAATGAAACCAATAGGGTTTATAAGCATGGACGGTCCAACTCTCGCACTACTTTCCCTGGGCAGGCTTAGATCCACTAAGCAGTTTACCAATACTCATGTGCAGGTCGGCATCAGCTCTGTGTGGAAGCATCGTGCAGCCCAGTTCTTCAAGCCCCGATGGGCGGGGGCCCACACAGTATGTTATAACTCAATTTTGGATATGGTTGAAATATGGATCTAATATGCATGGAGTATATGGAAGAAATGACCATAAATGGTTGTGTGTCTGTATAATTTATACATTTTTGTTAGCTCACCGGAACGAAGTGCTCACCTGAACGCAGTTCTGGTAAACTATTCTACTACCCCGGCGTCGGCGTCCACAAACGTTAAAGTTTTTGCATTAAAAGTTTTTTAGTTGCTCATAACTTCTTTATGTGAACATGGATTAAGTTCATATTTTGTATTTTGATAGATGCTGGACTAAAGTTTTTATCTGCAGTATCAGCACCCATGACCGTGACCTTAAGGTCCAGGCATGAGACTTTTCAGATTTTTGGCAGATTTCAGATTTTTTGGTTGTAAAATGTGTTTTTCAAAGTTACTTATTTTTGTCTAAAAGTTGTAAAAATGACATTTTTGGAAGGGGTGATAGGGGTTTCAGATTTTTTCACTCAGGTTTCAGATTTTTTCAGCAGTCCTCCAGTCTCGTGCCTGAAGGTCAAGGTCACAGACTCAGAATTTTAATGTTAATGTTTTTGTGTTAAAGTTTTTAGGAGCTCATTACTTCTTTATCTTTGGCTTGATTTAGTTTATACTCGGTATGGTTATAGATACTTGTCTCAAAGTTTTAGCAGCAGCATCAGCGCTCATGACCATAACCTTGAGGTCAAGGTCACTGACTTAGATTTCTTATGTTTTAGTTTTTGTGTTAAAGTTTTTAGGCGCCCATTACTTATTTACCTTTTGATAGCTTTAGTACATACTTGGGCTGGTGATATGCACTAGTCAAAAGTTTTTATCAGCAGCATCATCATACATGACCGTGACCTTTGGGTCAAGGTCACAGACTAAGGACTTTTTATGTTTTTGCACTGAAGATTTAAGATCATTACTTGGTTGCTTTCAGACGAATTTACTTAAGACTTTGAATGGTGATAGATACTGCTTTAAATTTGTCGAGTGAGTTCGACTTTCAAGGTCATGACATCAAGGTCACTGTGGCTATCTTAAGAAACATTTTATCATCGCTCTAGCGCCTACATTTATTGACAGATTTTAATATAACTTCACACAAATGTTTCTTATGATAATATCTCCAGCAAGTTTGACTTTCAAGGTCATGACCTCAAGGTCAAGGTCACTATGGCTCGTATTGATGGATTTTTATATAAATTCACATAAATGTTGCATATGATAATATCTCAACTGAGTTCAACTTTCAAGGTCATGACCTCAAGGTCAAGGTCACTGGCAATTTTTAAATAAACTTTGTCATCACTCTAGCACCTATATTTATCGATATATTTAATATAACTTCACGCAAATGTTGGGTATGATAGTATCTTGAGCAGGTTTATCTTTCAGGGTCCTGAGGTAGAGGTCACGGTCACTGGCTATTTTCAGAATAACTTTGTCATGGCTGTATGGGCTACATTGTTGATGAATTTTGCTATAACTTTACACAAATGTTGCTTATGATAATATCTCGAGCGAGTTCGACTTTCAAGGTCATGACCTCAAGGTTCAGGACAGTGTTGCTATTTTTAGAAAAACTTTGTCATCACTATAATTTCATACAAATGTTGGGTATGATAATATCTCAAGGGAGTTTGACTTTCAGGGTCCTCAGGCCAAGGTCAAGGTCACTGTGGCTATTTTTAGAAAAACTTTGTCTTTGCTCTAGCGGCTATATTTATACCCCCGGCATACTAAGTATGCAATGGGGGTATATAGTTTTTGTCTTTTCCGTCTGTCTCTCTGTGTGTCCGTAAACAATTATTTTGTGTCAAAGATATCTCAGAAACTGCTTCACATAGAAACTTGAAATTTTGCACACATGATCAGTATGACTACTTGTATTGTGGGAAAGAAAATAAGGGCCAAGGGGTCAGGCCTTTTAGAGTTATTTCCCTTTGTAGTTCTTGTTTCAGCTGAGGCGATGGCCCTGGCCGGGGGTATACGTGCCCCACTGGGCACTTTGTCTAGTTATTGATAGATTTTAATATAACTATATTGGTATAGCACTGGATTCTTTCTTTGTTACCTTGCTTCTGTTATGGTTATGGGTCTGAAAATTTGACTTTGCGCAACTGAGTCAAAGGGCGAGTTCCGGTGAGCTATCCTGTCCGGCGACAGGTCTTATTTAGATATATCACTGTCTGTAGTTTAACTAACATGGTTTCTGCTGTAGACCGACATAATATGAGCCCCGCCAAGCGAATTTGGGTCTTCGAGCTTTCCGTCATGACAAATTTCAACTGTGCATGCCCAGCCATTCAGAGGGGCCAGGGATATGGCTTTCTGTCTGAAGGTTCCTCTTGATTCACTGCTTGCATGAGCGAGCAGCAAAGGTTCTGGCGAGACTGCGCAGATGCGCAGGCTCGCCTGAACCTTCGCTGCTCGCATAGGCGATAAGTACCAAAATCGCTTGGCGGGGCCCATATAATGTTATTATTCAAGTGAGTTCGTATTGGCCTAGGTACATGTCCGAGGTCTGCGGCATTGGCGCGAGGCCAAAGGTTGAGTGCCAATGCAGCTGACCGGGGACCTGTAACTGAGTCAATACGAAATTACTTGATTAATGACAATTTTATTAATTGATACAAGTAAAAGAAAACATGATTATTGAGTTTTTGACCTCACTTGACCTCAGTTAATATTGGTTGACGTGGTGTTAATACGGATGACTTCCGATCAATACAGGATAGTCATTTAATATTAGTGTTTATTCGATTCGATTCGTTTCCCCTCAGTATACCATTACTATGTATATTAACATCCATTATATTCAGAAAGGATCCACTAATAAACATACTTTTGTTATGGTTTGCCTGAGTGTGTGTGTCGCTTATATTATTTTGTTTTGGATAGCCAGTTGGCCATTTTGTGGGAAAGTAAACGTCTATTTGGCTTTCCGCTATTGATGTTTTCATTAGGGTCTAGTTATTTCAGGCTTGTGTTTCTTTCCCTTTGGTGTCACTACTAGGATGGGAGCTGTGGGTTAATTGTATCGATTACTGATCATTACCTGCACTTCTATTTCACAATACAGGTAATTTGCAGCCGTCTTGCTGATACTTTACAGCGATGTACTTGAAAATCAGCTGTTTTTTTTTCTTCTGTCTAGTGCACCTTCTGCATGTATACAATCTTTTGAACGCCATGTTGGCTTGCCGTCAGGGGATTTGCCATCTCTTGATGTATATTTTTTTTTAAAAGTTGACCCCTTCTTCAAAAGCTATCAGTATACCGTTACTCTGTTCAGAAATATGACTCTTGTTCAGAAAGGTTCTTCTATATGAGGTGGTCAAAAGAAGACTAATAAACATACTTTTTACAACCCCCTCCCATTGGGGCTTGGAGGAATATAGATTGGGCTGCATAATGCTTCAACGTAGAGCTGAAACTGACTGCACCTGAGTACTGGTAAACTGCTTAGGACTAGGTCGGCCCAGGCAAAGTGGTGTGAGTCAGACCATTCAATGCATATAAGCCCTATTGGTTTCATTGGGTGGCAAAATAAAAAAAAATCCTCAAAACTGTTAGTTCCTGTCTCTTTCAGCCTTATCGCCCTGTCCATTGGGTTTTGGAGAAATAGTACTGGTAAACCGCCCAGGCAAAGTGGTGTGGGCCAGACCATCCAATGCATATAATCCTTTCGGTTTCATTGGGTGGCAGGACTAGAGATGTCATTTCATCTCAACATCGGGTAAAAGTCCCACAAAATTGGATGCAGCGTCTCCAGAATGACCCTAATAGAGTTGAAGGGGACGTTAACCTCAATTCAAACAAAAAAAGTATTTCAGCCTTAAAAACTCTCCTATCAGTGTAGTGTGCATCAAAGACAGATCAGACTGCATTGATGCACCGGCTGATCTGAGTCTTTGCTTGGCGTGCGTGTTAAGATACTGTTTAACTTTATATGGCACAATCGCTGTAACTATTTATGTATTATTGATATAATTTAATGAAAATTTGGTCTTGCACTGTTATCACGATTTAAGAGTGAATAAAGTTGCCTCGTTGATTAGGTTCTACTGGTATTTGGTTGTTATTTATTGTTTTAATCCTTGTTCTCCTGTATACATAGAGGATCTTACATGAGTGCTCATGTACTATTGAATTTATTAAACGAGTTGAGGAAAATGGATAAAATGCGAGGCTGTGCCGAGCATTTTATCCCTTTTCCTCAACGAGTTTAATAAATTCAGTAATACATGAGCACGAATGCAAGATTCTATTTATCATATGACATTTAAAACGCATTTTATCAACGTCTGTTTACAAAAATATCAATATTCTACCATAATAAAAATAAAAAATGAGTTCCTTTAGGAGCAATGAAAACATTCATAAGAAAGAAGATGGGTCATACTACGTAGTTTCGGCTAATAAAGCCTCATCAGTGACCCTGTAATGATCCGGCAAAGAAAGCCAGAGGAAACATACTGCAATTTTGCGAATTTCGAATAGGCAGTCGATTCAAAGACTGATATATATCAAAATGGGGTCCAAATTATTAAAAACCTGTCTAGAATATGAGTCTAAACCAATAATTTATTTCTGATTTCTCAGAATATTCACGCTGATCTCAAAGGACCAAAAGTAAAATATAAACTGCACTATGGTTGATGTACGGGGAGACGTTTTACGGCCGCCACACGGCATAAGTAAACGCGACGTCGTTAAGGACGTAGTACATGTAACGTTACGGGACGTATCCAGCTAATTTGCATATTTAATCCACTAGTGGATTATCGAAAATATTACATGACGTTATTACACTCTCAGACGCAACGTCATATGATAAATCAGGTTAACAGGTCCTTGTAATTACTACTTAACACCACACTTTATATAGAGAAAAGTGGGGTTTTATGGGGTGTTCATTATTTTTTTTTTATTTTTGTTAAAAAAAAAGAACATAGTTTGTGGGTACCCGTTAGAATCACCTCAATGAGGCGGTTCTACCTAGCACCCACAATCCATGCTTTAAGTAGAAATAAGAAATCTGTCAAACATTTTAGTTAATGATGATTTCGTGTTTAACGACGCGTCAACCCTCTGTGGGTCATAAGCGTCAAGCGGTTAATGACTAAACGGCATGAAGAATTATGAGGATATTAAAAGTAAAAGTGTCAGTATGATGTATAAAAATCTGAAACAGTTAAAACATTATAGTTAACCTTCCAAATCAAAACAAAGACGGGTAAACACAGAGACCACTCATTACAACAATGTTTGATCCTCTTAACATTTTGACGTTAAAAACAATTTGCCGTTAAAAAGAATCCAAATAAAGAGCCGGTAATAGAGGGTCGTTTTACTCCGAGAAAAAAAGGTCGTGGACATTCAATTAATTTAGTTAGACTCGGTTCATCGAGGCGATTCTAACAATTCTCCACAACATTTGTGTTTTTAAAGTATTGAATTCTATATTCTTTAATACTTCCTTTTATCTGTCTCATCTCGGGCTCAGGATCTGTTTGTGTTACAATTGTCGTTGTATCGAGTTTTGTCATCATATTGTATATTGGTATTTATCAGTTATCCCCTATATTAATTGCATTGTAACATACTGACCTGATAAAGATATGCTATCTCAGGACAAGTGAGCATTATCAGGTCAACGTTATATTGCACTTGTATGAACTGGACTACTGGAAAATAATGGCAAAACTGCAGGGATGTGCAAAGGGAGTAACTGATATATAGAATTATCAGCTACCCCCTATATATATTGCATTGTAACGCATTGACCTGATAAAGATATGCTATATCAGGACTAGTGAGCTTTATCACGCCAACGTGACATTTTTAAGGTTTGAACCGGACTACCAGAAAAATGACAAAAAAAAAATGTTAGTGGAACTGGGGAAAAATGGAAAAAATACTTGAAAAAAAAATATTAGAGTAAAGTCGGGTATTATCGACCCTTTATGGTTGAAATTAAGCTAGGATTAAAAATAACTGACGAATGATCCTATCGTGACTGATTTATGAAACTGTGTTCTTTGTTGGTCAGAACCAGCCAATCAGATACAATGTAACAAAGTGTCTTACATATTATAATGTCTGTTGGAAAATGTTAGTCAAGTCGTTAATTATCGACCCATAGAGGCAATTATCGACCCCCTTAGGGATTTTTAAAAAATAACACTCATAAACTCTAAGTTAAGAGACTTTACGCCTGGGTAACAAATATATATGCCTACCAGGAACATTGACAGATTGTTCATACCCTTAAACCAAATATACGCTCGAGATATAACCTGAGGCGCGTTCAACAATGTGGGCACACGTCGAGCGCTCACTTTCTTGCCTACATTCCGTAAGTTAAAAAGTGGGCACTCCGCGGGCGCCCGCTTTGTTTAGTGCATCTCACATGTAGATATTACAAAATATGTAATAGATTTATTTACTAAATATCTAGATTTACTGTAATCTATGTTTTATACATTTTCTTATCATGTTTAGATCATTGATCTTAGAAACACTTAACAATCGCCATGTATAGGCGTACAAAGGAGTCCCACATAGCAGCTTAAAGCTGAAATGAGCCTGTGCATGGGAAAACTTTAAATAGAACTGTTGCGACCAGCAAAGACTCATAACAGCTTGTACGTCTGCGCAGTCCGTCAGAATGTTTGATGTTCGAAGGAGTCTTCTAAGGTTTCTAGGTTATCCAGTGAGCAACAATCAAGACTGGCCAGACTTACTGTTTGTACATGATGATGTAGATCTAAATCTTTGCTATTTGGACAAATCATATTGTAGGCATAGATCTATATGTGCAGTCTCAAATGAGATCTGCAGATAAGCTAGATTTACCGCACTCGTTATTGCATGGAATGAATAGCATATAAAGAGAAGCAAACTTAATGGTGTGCTTAAAAGTTAATTACGAAAACACGCCTATACATATGTGTTGAATATGTAATCACCTGGTAATTTTAATATTTCTATACAAAACATATATTGTAGGTTTTCGTTATAACCGCCTTCTAACGAATTCCCACAATCTATGTTTTAACCAGAAATAAGAAATATAATATATCCCCTTTCCCCCCATTTTACTGGATAAAGATGAGGTCTAAGGGGGTCGGATCATATAGGCTTGTTTTCTTGAATTTCTGTAGATATTTCAACGTATAGAAAATGACATCAAATAGCGAGATTAAGGGTCATCTGTGCAATCTAAAATATACGAGGAAACATTTTCATACTGATCAAACTTCAAACTGTAGAACGACGTTTCGATTCTACTCACTGTTTATCTGGTTGCGATTGATATATTGTTCTTAAATGATGGACCCATGCCAAAGGAAATATCGAACATTTGAGTTGGATCAGTTTATAGAGAATACCAGGTTCGTGTCTTTTGATATCAAGTTTATCAGGCAAGGCTTCGAGAACGCTTGTAGAATCGCGATAAACTTGATATCAAAAGACACGAATCTGGTATTCTATTTATCAGTTTATCCCCTTGTAAACTCTTTAAATCGGCAATTTACGATCAGTCATTGCGTCCCAACATTCCGGCGCGGTATATAATGGGTCACTATATTTACTATAAGCTGACTGTTATTTTTATTTTTTTTTTTTTTTTATTCATTTTAAATGTAATTTTTCCAATTTTTCTAGTAATTATAACTTTTTAGCCATTTTTGCCGGTAGTCCGCTTTATTCATAAAAGTGCAACGTCACGTTGACGTGATAAAGCTCACTTGTCCTGAGATAGCATATCTTTATCAGGTCAATGCGTTACAATGCAATATATAGAGTGGGTAACTGATAAAAGAATGCATTATGTCACATGGATGTGTTGTCATAATGCTTTCTGCAGCATGAAACTTGAAACAGCTTGAAACTGTGGTGGAATCGAATATTAACCTCTTTCATACAGAAACCACAAACAGAACACTGTTACACAGTGCAGGCCCAGATCAGATGCTGCAGAATCTAAAAATCTGCTTTGGGACTTATTATGTTAACCTTGTCCTGCTGAATATATAGAGAATACCAGTCGAGTGTCTTTTGATATCAAGTTTATCAGGCAAGGCTTCGAGAACGCTTGTAGAATCGCGAGGCTTGCCGAGCGATTCTACATGCGTTCTCGAAGCCGAGCCTGATACAAGGACACGAATCTGGTATTCTATTTATCAGTTTATCCCCTTGTAAATCATTTAAATTTTCAATTTTCGATCATTTACCGATTGCCCTCAAGCTCTTGGCGGCCATAATGATGCATGCCAACATCGTACAGGTTGCGAACAACAACCTTCCTCATTTTTGTCTGAAAAAGGAAGAATTTAGTAATGGTCTTTCGATCAGGTTCTAGTCTGATAACAGTTAAAGGATTCCGGAATTTATTACACGACGTTATCACATTCTCCGACTACGTCATGTGATAAAGTTCGTTCGTACGTTCGTTCGTTCGTTCGTTCGTTAGTTAGTTAGTTAGTTATCAACTCCATACGCCAACATCTGTACCTCAGACAAGGGCATAGGCCTACAGTATACCTTATCTTAAATCAGTCTTCCCCACTCTCAGCCTCATCTGCCACTTCTTTCCAAGCCTAAGAGCTCAGTCCTACCTTTGAATTAACTTCTCTAAGCTCATTTTGCCCCCTCACATGCCCAACCCACATTGCGGGTTATGCACTATTTAATTGCCCAGCCCCGTTCTACCGTGTCCCGCCCTGTTCCGACTATACGTCCAGATAGTTGAAAAGTGAAATGATCAGTAACCGTACAAACGTACAAATCAATATCATATGAGCTAGCGCATGACAAAAACAACAATAAAGATCGGGCGACCAGCAAAGACTTGCATCCGCGCAGTCTGATCAGTCTTCGCTGATCACATGTGCCTACTATTGGCTACGATCTATGCAAAGAGACATTAGCAAAAGGTATTGTCCTAGTGGATGGGTGCGCAGGTTGATTGCAGTCTTCAATTGTCGCCTCTGTCTTGTTGTAGGTTTTGTCATGCGCCGGCTAATATATCATTTACGACGGTTTACATGGTAAATTGGGTATCTAGACTACATGATAACACGTGTCATTCGCGGGGGTCGATAATTGCAGAGTGAAGACTTTTGCTCTGCTATTATCGACCCCCCACGTTATATGGCCGCTTTAGCATTTTGGCGCTCGAAACACAAGTGGAAAAACATTTAAGCATTGTAGGCCTTATGGAAACCGCAAACTGCGATCAAAATACCGAAATTTAATCAACAATGGAAGAAAGAGTTATACCTCCGTCCTTATCGGCGCTCGTAACACGACGACTTTTTGAAAATGGAATTCTGACCACCCGGGATTTTTTGCCCAACAGTCACACTATCCTAATCGGAGCGGAAAGGTTAATCGATTTTTATGACGATATTATGACGTAATATTTATCCCAGGCACCACCGCTTCCAAGAATCAATTAGTATTCGCATAAAACCAATTAAGACAGATAAGGGGTCGATAATTCACATGGGTCGACAATTATGGTCAGCTGATACTAAATATATCGACCGCCAGAAAGCTGGGACGCACTGAGGACCACCGATAACTGATCGCTAATTTAAGAGTGTACAAGGGGATAAACTGATAAATAGAATACCAGATTCGTGTCATTTGATATCAAGTTTATCAGGCTCGGCTTCGAGAACGCATGTAGAATCGCTCGGCATTATCAGGCTGGGCTTCGAGAACGCATGTAGAATCGCTCGACAAGCCCCGCGATTCTACAAGCGTTCTCAAAGCCTTGCCTGATAAACTTGATATCAAATGACACAAACCTAGTATTCTCTAATTCCAGATTCGTGTCATTTGATATCAATTTTATCAAGCTCGCCTTCGAGAACGCATGTAGAATCGCTCTGAAACTGTTTAAACGGCATCTCATTACGATAACACACCCGTGTGACATATAGCAATTTTTCACATCTCCAAAATGCCTACCTTTCTGACGAAAATCTTTGATATTTTTCTTATTTATACCGCAAACATATGTAGTGGGTGCTCGTTAGAACCGCCTCATTGAGGCGGTTCTAACGAGTACCCACAACCTATGTCTTGGGGCAAAAATAAGTAAAATACTATATACCCCCTAGACCCCAGTTTTCTCTATATAAAGTGGGGTTTAGGAGGGTGTTCATTTCACGGACTTGTTCACGTGATGTCCTCCCGAACCAAACGTCGGATTAAAGAATGGGGTACAATATAAGTGTTAAGCGACAGTCAACCAAGGGTCATCATTTGCTTTAAAGGGAATTGTAATCAGTTACCTGAAGCTACATATTAAGTTTCAAGACAGGACCAGTGGTTCTAGAGAAGATTATTAAATTTTATTATCATATCTGGGCATGGCAGCCATCTTGACTATGTGTCCCGGACCATTTGAATAAATCTTCAACCCCCTCCTCTGCCTGGAGGTTGTATACTGTGTTTTATTACCCGCTTTAGCGGAGGGGATATTATAATCGCCTGCGTCCGTCTGTACGTCCGTCCGTCTGACCGTCCGTCCGTTATGCTATATTAACCTAAACTATTAATCGGAATCAAACCAAATTTGGTGTGTGGGTTGCTTATATAAATGGGGTGTGCAACAACACATTTATTGTTGCCTTCCCCTTTCAGGGGCGCTGGGGAGGGGTCAACATATCAAATATCAAATAAATTCTATTACAAAGTCAATTTCCACGATCTTGCAGAAGTAATGATTAATGAAATATTTAAAACATATTGAACGGGATTTTGGCTGCGACCCCAAGGTTATGCACCAGGTGTCGGACTTGGTGGGGGTCAAACGGACTTGGGGGGTCAAAATTAAAGTTTTTCGGAGCTTAATCATATGGCATATCAAATAAAAGTGGGTGATTAGTAGAATATAATACATTTAAGAAAAAGTTTGACCCTGGGGTCAGATTGTGGCCCAGGGCGAGGGATCAAAAGGTCAAAATTTTCATTTTGTTCAGAACTTAGTCTTGTGGCATATCAAATCAAACGGGGGTGATTAATAGAATATAATTCAAGTAAAGTTTTGACCCTGGGGTCATATTGAGGTCCTCGATGAGGGGTCAAAAGGTCACGTATCAATCAAATTCAGTTGCAAATACATGTTGTTATTTGATACTTAGCCCCTGTAGAGAAAGCGTGGGGATTTGCGATTGCATGCCATCGACTGCATTCTAGTTAATAATTGTGAAGTTTTTTTAACCTGAAGGTCTATCATCCTATACATCACATAAACACGCTTTTATAACTCTTTTAACCCCACTTTTTATATACAGTCAACTTTCTTTATACCGACATTCGTCATAACGGCAAAACGCTTTATAAAGGCAATTTCAATGGAATGACTACTTTGCTCAAGGCTTAGCCTAGGTTCCGAGCGACCGGGACTTCCCTCGGGTTGGAATTGCCCAAATCGAATATAAAGTCATGAAAGGCTCTTGTAAACTAGTACTCCAAGAAACAAATGTTATAGATATTTGTAAGAATCGCGAGGCGATTCTAACAAATATCTATAACATTTGTTTCTTGGATTAATGATGTGGCAAAATCTTTTATAACCTATCATACTTCTAACTGGGATTCTTTATAACGTAAATTCACTACAACGGCACAATAATAGGGAACAAGTATTACCGTTATAACGCGGGTCCTCTGTGGTAAAACTGGAGTTTACAGGGGTAAACTTTATTTTCATTTGTTTCATTTTAGGTTAAACGTTCCCGTCAACACTGTATAGGTCACTTTGGAGACGTTGCTTCCACATTTGCGGGACTTTTACCCAACATTGAGATGGAATGACATTTCAAGCCCTGTCGCCCAATGAAACCAAGGGGTTATAAGCAAGGAAGGTCTGACTCGCACCGCTTTGCCTGGGCAGGCTTAGATCCTCTAAGCGGTTTACCAGTACTCGTGTGCGGTCATATTCAGCTCTACGCCCATTTATTTCTTCAAGCCTCGACGGGCGGGGTCGTTTAAAACCTTATTTTCTTATTTCTGCTTTGAAATATAGACTGTAGGTACTTATGGAACAGGATTTAGGTAAAAACTCAATTATGCAACATTGAGATTGCAATTTAATATCATGTCACTGGCATTTGCAATTTGGATATTCTGTTATGCTATATTCAGTTACAATTGTGCAGCTCTGCATTATGATATTCAATTTTGTAGTCTGATTTTGGAATTTGTGTAATTTTCTTTCTGTTCCTCGTCCTATTTTGCAACTTGAAATTCCGCTTCTGCTTCTTCTAGTTCTCATTATTCTCGTTCAGTGGCGCTGTGGTCGTTCTTTCGTAAACGTCCGCCTGTATTCGGCAGATACCCCCAAAAATCTGCAAGCGTATTGGTGACACGGAGGAGTGAGAGAAACGAGAGAACTATATTTTTGGCATAAAACGGACGATTTGGGGACACTACACCCTTCCCGATAAAATCATTTACACATAATTTTTATTTTATATGTCAGACCAGGAATCAGCTTTGCTGTGTTTGTTTTGTGTCCAAGTTTTATCTAAATATATCGCAAATGTGTTCAGGCCATTGCACCTCTAAAATATAAATTTGTTGTAAATATTAATAATAATTTTGTACGGTACAGAAAGGCTCCTGTCCAAAGTAGTGTAGACCTTGGGGAGACTGCTCCTTTATGATCATCTGAAAGCAAACATAGTTACAACTTTGTTTTGTGAAAGTGATTTCAGATGTACTACGACATACATTCCATCTAACATTATTTTTTGATTTAGGGCATATCCAACGGAATTTCTAAAACTAGGCATTTTGGTTCTGGTCTTTATTTGATTTGATGTTTAACGTCACCGTCAACACAGTAATGGTCATTTTGGAGACGTTGCTTCCACTTTTGTGGGACTTTACCCGACACTCAGATGAAATGACATCTCAAAGCTCTGTCGCCCAATGAAACCAATAGGGTTTGTAAGCACCGCTTTGCCTCGGTAGACTTAGATCCTCATAGCGGTTTTCCAGTACTGGTGTGCGGGTCGGTTTCAGTTCATGCAGCCTATCTATTTCTTCAAGCCCCGATGGCCGGGGGTCTGATTCCCTGTTTGTTTTGTCACATGTTTATATAGATGTTCGTAACTGTTTGTGTTAAATGTATTCATTAAGAAAATAGAAAACTATCTGACTTTTTATCTATATAGATTTTTGGCTGCAAGTGACAAAACGCAAAGGTTTCAACTTTTTTGACAAAACAAAACGCGAAGCAAATTCTTTCATACCGGAGTGCAGGTGAAAAACCCGCACCTGATACAATGTAACATATCAAGCGCTGGAAGCCTATGTGGTGTAGTGGTTATGCTACTCGCCTTATTAACCAGGGATCGCAGGATCGACCCCGGGCTTCTCCAGCATTTCGGATGAGTCTTCCATCTCCGTATGACCTTAGCTGTTGGTGAGACGTAAAACTCACTCACATATAGTCTTTCAAAACGCAGTGAGACATGAATGCACTTTTAATTTTGGACTAGTCCGCGTTTTAGGTAAATCGCCTTCAGTTGGGATTTTATATTTGACGATATAGTTTTACTGAGGATCGTATTGCATCATCTACGTATTGGCATTATCAAACAAGAGGTCCATGATGGACCTAATTCGCTCACCTGAGTCAAGTTGTATTATCTTTTGATGATGTTTTTATTTTTGTCTATGTGCTATTTGTTCAATGTAGCAGAACCATTTAAGAACTTAGGTGAAGATTTTGTAAAATTTTTCTTAAATTCAGTCACTGTGTTCAAAGGATGTGGATTCTCGGCATCAAAAACGCCTCAAGTGTGGAGAAGCTTGGGACTGAACCCATGAAACTTGGTTTATTAGGCAAGTAGTTTAATCATTTCACCATAGAAGCTTCTAACACTAATTTTCTGATAACATGAAATTGTGTTAGTTTGCACTGGAGTTTTTGTATTTGAATATAAACTAGAGAAAGCGACCAGTGGGTCACGTATACCCCCGGCCAGCGCCACCCTCTAATATATCTTTAGAGCTTAATTGTATGTAATATGGAAGCTATAAGAATCTATAAATGTGCTTGTAAAAGCTAAACCAAAGATAAAATTCTATATGGACCAAGGGATGGAGGGCATCAAAGTTACTGAAGGGGTGGGGGCATCAATGTTACTGAAGCAGCAGGGTTGGGTATACATCAATGAAATATTTGGACTGGTATGCAAGATCGATGCAAGTATCAATTGGATTTGTCTTTGAGTTTAGGACATACAGGGATCTATAAACTTTGTCATAAAACTTCAAGCAAATGTAAAATTTCTAAGTCTGTGACCTTGACCTCAAGGTCACTGTGGGGGTGGGACATGCATCAATGAAATCTTTAGACCAGTATGTAACTTCAGTGTAAGTATCAACTAAATCTATCAAAGGGTTCAGAAGATACAATCTCTTAGAAACTTTGACGTAAAACTTTAACCAAACATAAAATTTCTAAGTCTGTGACCTTGCCTCCAAGGTCACTGTGGGGGTAGGGACATGCATCAATGAAATCTTTGGACCAGTATGTAACTTCAGTGTAAGTATCAACTAAATCTATCAAAGGGTTCAGAGGATACAATCTCTTAGAAACTTTGGCGTGAAACTTTAACCAAAATGTTAACGGACGGACGGATGGACGGACGGACGGACGGAATGATGGACACACGGACGGACGAACGGCAGGATGAAAACTATATACCCCCATAGCATACTTCGTATGCCGGGGGTATAATGACGTTAAGTTTTGTTTTTGGAAATAATGACATTAGATTTTCAAGCATGAACACTTAAGTTCATTATGAAGTCAGTTTTATTTTGGGAAACAATAGCACTGACAGCACTGGTGGGCCAATTGTATCTGAATGTAGGCTAGGAAAATGATCCTGAATTGCGGTATAGACTGTTTACATTTCGTTTATAACTTGTACATTTCTGTACTGTAAGCAAAATGTGTAAATTCCGATTGGACGCCACATTCTGCAGCATCTGACTCAAAATTTCCTGTACTGTAAGTAACAAAGTAGACTTTGATCAGACAGAGGCCATATTCTGTGGGATCTGTTCTAGGTCTATAATGTTTTGTCAACCTCAACCCCTAATTTGGTAAATGGCAGGACCTTTTACAAACAATGTAGGCCCAGATCAGACGTCAAGTTCTGCAGCATCTGATCTGGGCCTTCACTGTTTGCCATTCCCGGGTTGCCAGTATCCCATTCTAAGTTTTCGGCACAAACTGGGTTAAAATGATATATGTAATTTATTCCTATAAATTCACAAACTGAATGTAAGTGTAAATCTTGATCAGATGGCTTCTTTAGAAGCCAAGAAGCCATCTGATCAGAATCTACATTGTTTGAAAGATAAGGCATATCCAGGCTCAGCAGGGCAAGGGTTAATTTGTTTGTTTGTGTTGAGCTTTACATCCATGTCAACACTATTTAGGGATGTCAATACTATATGCCAGCTTGATTCTTTTCTGTGCCTTGGCTCAGAATTCATTTATTAATACTGTAATTAAATCTCTATAAGTGTATCTTGCATCACTGTTGTGTCCAACTGATATTGGCTCACAGTTGGACAAGGCCTACTGTCCTTGCTGCAAGTATGGGTAGAGGGGGGAATGTTATTTCTTCTTTTTCTATATACACTTCCTTCCATTCATTTGCCTCTTCTCCTCTGTCCCTCACTTTCATATCCTCTACTATCTCTCCTACCTCTTTTCTCCGTTTCTCTGAGAGGACACAAAATGACCCACAAGGGTTGACGTGTGATTAAACCCAAAACAATCAATCAGTCAAATCTTTAGTTCATAGAGCTGTAGATATGGTGGGTATTTAGTGGTACATTAGCCAAAGTCTCCCTTATTTTTCGATAAAAATGTATGGCGTGTATATATTCATTAAGAGCAAGGTGGTTCTAATAAATACCCACAACATATGTTTTATTGATAAGGAAAATTATCCTTTAACTATCAACATATACCCACCTTATCTACATCACTCCATCAAAAATAAACAGTTTTTGGTGCTGATTCTGTATACTGCAGCGCAGATCCTTAAGCCACCTATATTATTTTCAACAGCCTAGTAGTTATCTATCTCATGTTTGCAGCTCTGTTTATAACTAGGTCAAACACCTGGGTCCTAACCTCTAAGTGACTTCTTTTATACAATGAGAGCCAGAGTCATTGCACAATTTAATATGTATACCTTCTGGCATAACAATATTAGTCACTTCACAGTTTGTTTTGAGTCCTACTGATTCATACCATATTATGCAAGCAGTGACCGAGCTATGTATAATAGTCTTATCTTCAACTGCCTGTTGATATTTTGACAGGTCTAAAACCTTGTTGTCTTTATATAAATGTACAATTTCAAAGAGTGATTAAGATGTTTCTGTTTAACCCTTCAGAATTATCTTCTGCTTTGTGTTGGCTGGTTACTTTAAAGCCATTATTGCAAACAGTGTGGATCCAGATCAGACTGGTCCTCTTATACCCTTTGTTTAAATTGTGATTTAACATCCCAGTCAACACTATTTAGGTCATTTTGAAGATGTTGTATCCAATTTTGTTGGAATTTGACCCAACACTGAGAAGACATCTCAAGCCCTGCCACCAAAAGAAACCAATATAGTTCATGTGCATAGATGGTCCAAATTGCACCACCTTGCCTGGGCAGGCTAGACCTAAAATAATAATATCCAACAGCCATTGTGTTCAGCAAGGGAAACCATTTTAGCAGCTTTGGTAAAAGGTCACCCAAGGAACATTTCAGTAAAATTATTTCGAAATCTAGCCACTGGCCTAGGAGAAGCTGTCATCAAAAGGTCTTTTCTATTTTTTAACTCTGGTGGCCATTTTTATTCATTGGAATAAAACCATTTGCGCAAGTTTGGATGAGGGTCACCCTAGGAGCATTTCTGCAAAAGTATGGCAGCCATTTTGTTCAGCAAAGCAGAACCGTTTTAGCAATTTTGGTAGAGGGTCAGCCAAGGACTGTCTCTGTGAAATTATTTCGAAATCAGGCCATTGGCCTAGGAGGAGATGTTGTTTAAAGGTTTTCTATTTTTAGCTCTGGTGGCCATTTTGTTCAGCAGATTATAACCATTTTAGCAATTTTGGTAGAGGGTCACCCGAGGAACATTTCTGTAAAATGATTTTGAAATAGGGCCATTGGCTTAGGAGCAGATATCGTTTAAATGTTCTTCTATTTTTATATCTGGTGGCCATTTTGTTCAGCAGAGCAAAAACATTTTAGCAATTTTGGAAGAGGGTCACCCAAGGAACATTTCTGTGAAATTATTTTGAAATCGGGACATTCGCCTAGGCGATGTCGTTTAAAAGTTTTCTATTTTTAGCTCTGGTGGCCATTTTGTTCAGCAAAACGAAACCGTTTTAGCAATTTTGGTAGAGGGTCAGACAAGGACCCTCTCTTTGAAATTATTTTGAAATCGGGCCATTGGCCTAGGTGGAGATGTGATTTAAAGGTTTTTCTATTTTTAGCTCTGGTGGCCATTTTGTTCAGTCATGCAGAACCATTTTAGCAATTTTGGTAGAGGGTCACCTGAGGAACATTTCTGTGAAATGATTTTGAAATCCGGCCATTGGCTTAGGAGCAGATATCGTTTTAAGGTTTTTCTATTTTTAGATGTGGCGGCCATTTTGTTCAGCAGAGCGGAACCATTTTAGCAATTTTGGTAGAGGGTCACCCAAGGAACATTTCTGTGAAATTATTTTGAAATCAGGACATTGGCCTAAGAGGAGATGTCGTTTAAGGGTTTTTCTATTTTTAGCTCTGGCAGCCATTTTGTTCCGCGGAGCAGAACCATTTTAGCAATTTTGGTAGCGGGTCACCAGAGGAACATTTCTGTGAAATGATTTTGAAATCCAGCCATTTTCCTAGGAGGAGATGTCGTTTTAAGGTTTTTCTATTTTTAGCTGTGGCGGCCATAATGTTCAGCAGAGCGGAACCATTTTAGCAATTTTGGTAGAGGGTCACCCGAGGAACATTTTTGTGAAATTATTTTGAAATCGGGACATTGGCCTAGGAGGAGATGTCGTTTAAAAGTTTTTCTATTTTTAGCTCTGGCAGCCATTTTGTTCAGCGGAGCAGAACCATTTTAGCAATTTTGGTAGAGGGTCACCCGAGGAACATTTCTGTGTAATGATTTTGAAATCCGGCCATTTGCCTAGGAGGAGATGTCATTTAAAGAAATTGTTGACGGACAGACGGACGCCGGACGACGGACAAAAAGCGATCCCAATAGCTCACCTTGAGCACTTCGTGCTCAGGTGAGCTAAAAACTTATTTATAATTTTAAAATCCTGTGGAAAAAAGAAATTCGAAACCTGCTTCCCCTAAAACATGGAATAGTCTTAGCACGCTTGTACGTTGAACTCTCAAAGGTCGTTGATAAACTATACAAAGCGCATCCCACCATAAAAACACATCTTTATAATTCTGACCCCCACCCACCACCCCACCCCATACGCGCGCACACACACACACATTTGATCCCCACTTTTATATAGTAAAACTGGGATTTACAGGAGCAAACATTATTTTTCTCATTTCTACTCCAAAATATAGATTGTATTGTGGGTAATCGTTAGAACCGCATCGAAGAGGCGCTTCTAACGTGTAGCCAAAATGTATATTTTAAGCAACAGTCAGAAAAATATCACGACTTTTCATCTTACAATTTTTGTTGTTGTTTTTTTTTCGGTGGTAAAATGTACAAATCTAATGCATCAAAAACAACAAAAAAGGCTTTTTTTTCTAGATTCTGTAAACTTTAATAATAAGTAAGTAAATAAATAATGTCGTTAAGTTCCGTCACGTAAACCTGGGTACGCTTCACGCGGTCTAAGAAGAAAAAAAACTTTGGTGTAGATCTAATACATGGAAATATATGTAAGTACAAAATGGTTTGGTTTGCCAAATCGTTACATGTAGAACTTGAAGGCTGGTTAAGACAGTCGCGACACCAGCTCAGCAAGGTTTTGCTGGCTGGAGACGGTTTGTTTGTCTGATTTGAGGTTTAGCGTCCCCGTGAACACAGTATAGGTCATTTTGGAGACGTTGCTACCAATTTTGTGGGACTTTTACCCGAAATTGAGATGAAATGACTTCTCAAGCCCTGTTGCCCAATGAAACCAATAGGGTTTGTAAGCATCGGACGGTCCGACTCGCACTGCTTTGCCTGGGCAGGCTTAGATCCTCTAAGCTTTTTACCCCCTTCTTCAAACAAGTATTAACTTTTAAATAAAAATCCTGTTTCTCATAAATATATAAATAAGGAACCTCGCTGTAAAATTTATTTTAAAGATGCAAACGTACACATTATTGTTAATATCCGAATTTTATCTGGATAAAATTTATCGCTGCTGGCTTGAATTTGGCCCCTGGAAAAGCGAATGCGATCTTCTCAAATGGACGCTTGTCATCCGAAAAAATACGGCAAATCTACGGACATTACCGAACGTTACCCGCACCTCAATGACTGGTACCCCGTCTAACCACAGCAGAATCGAAACTAAATAATGCAAAATAGGACGTCCAAATGCCATATTTAAATACAAAGGTCTCAAATTAGAATGTGCATGTTGCATATTAGAATAAAGTAGTAAGATATGGAAAGGTTCATAATTCAAAGTGCGGTTTCAACAATTTATATTGTAATTGCACATTGCATAATTGAGTTTTTACCTTAATACTGTTCCATAGGTACTCGCTCGAACTTTCTCGATGAAAAACAAAGACGAGAAAAGACGGTCAGTTTAATTTTACTCATTTATTTTAAGTGACAAGCACATTCAAATTGCTTTCACCGTTTCTTGATGTACTGTCGCCACTTCGCGTGCATCTGATTCGCCATTCTTGCGTGCACATCATACTTGTATTTTGCACGAATATTGAATTTTATTTTCGTCATGTCAGGATCGTCACGTTTTCGTCTTTTCTTGAGGGCAGATTCCTCGCAGTCAGCTAAGGCATTGTCACATCCGCCTGCAAATAAATATTTAACCCATTGTATGCTAGTGGACTCTTCCATTGCTATATGATGGACAAGTCCATTTCTCATTTAAGGGGTGGCAGGCCTATTTTTCGTTTTTGTTCTATTTTTACAGAAAATTCTGTTACCAAACAGTGTAGGCCCTGATCAGACGCCGCAGAACGCGGCGTCTGATCTGGACCTTCACTGTTTGCCAAGGCACCCCTTTCGGGGGTTTCCCGCATACAATGGTTTAAGGTACTTCAGGAATAAACAATAACTTGCGTGTGTGCATGTGATATAATGCTGATGATGGTGACTGTCGAAGTTACTGAGAGAGAGAGAGAGAGAGAGAGAGAGAGAGAGAGAGAGAGAGAGAGAGAGAGAGAGAGAGAGAGAGAGAGAGCTGAGCTGAGCTGCTGCTGATGACGATGCATAATGAGACAGCGCATGGCAAAATCTACAAGAAGGCTTGAGCGACCTGCGAAGACCCAGATCAGCCTGCGTATTCGCGCAGTCTGATCAGAGTCTTTGCTTATCGCATGTACCTACTATAGGCTAATATCTATGCAAACAGACATAGGCAAAAGGTCTTGTCATAGTGGATGGGTGCGCAGGTTGATTTGAGTCTCTGCTGGTCGCACCGGTCTTATTGTATGTTTTGTCATGCGCCGTCTCAAATGTCCATTCAAGCAAAACATGACAGACAATAACACTTTATTTTTTTTTCAAATTTCAAGAGAAATGGATGCACCTTCAGACGAGGCCACATGCTCAAAAATCATTACGATAACACACCCGTGCGGTATAATACATTTTTCACATCTCCAAAATGGCTACTTTTCTGATGAAAATCCCTGATATTTTTCTTATTTACGCTGCAAACATAGGATGTGGGTAGTCGTTAGAACCGCCTCATCGAGGCGGTTCTAACGAGTACCCACAACCTATGTCTTGGAGCAAAAATAAGGAAAATAGTGAATACCACTGTAAACCCCAGTTTTCTTTATATAAAATGGGGTTTAGAGGGGGGAGGTTGTCTTGTTCATGTGATGATTTGCCAACAGCCACTTGAGCTACCGATGCACCTGAAGGATTTAAAGAGCTTAGGGAATCATCTGCCGTGATTGCCATATGTATTGTTCCTTATGCCACCTTAGGTTATGTTCCTGTTAAACCTATATTTGCCGACGGGCCTCCGTGGCCTAGTGGATAAGAGCGCTGACTCTTAATCATTAGGTCTCTCACCGCTGTGGTTCGAGCCTAGCTCGGGTCACATGTAAGACGCCAAGTTCTGCAGCGGAAGGTCAGGTGGTTTTTCTCCGGGTACTCTGATTAACGATCGGCTCGATATGAGTGAAATAATCTTGAGAGGGCCGTAAAACAAGATCATACCCCATAGAACGCAACTTCTGATCTGTATCTACACTGTTTTCTTTTTTGTAAAACTTACCACAATAAAAAACAAACAAACAAAAAAACACAAAGCTGACCCATCTATATTTGGAGATAAACTATTATAAGCCTGCCCAGGAAAACTGTAGATAGGTAAACTGACCGGCTCAAAATGACCTAAATAGTGTCGAATGGGCCGTTAAACTCCAAAACAAACAAACAAAAACCCATATATGCCTAGCGTCCCTTTTTGTGGGGGATCATTGGCCAACAATGTAGACCCAGATCATACGCCACAGAACGCAACGTCTGATCTGTATCTACACTGTTTTCTTTTTTTGTAAAACTTGCCACAATAAAGAAACACAAAACTGACACTCCTATATTGTGAGATAAACTACTCCGAACTTATATTAGATGGACGATTCCATTGTCATATTTTGGATAAAGTTGGCATGTTAAGTTTCTTCGGCCCAAACATAATACAGAAAAGTTCCTATATTAAGATCACCTTTGGGACTGTTCAAAAGTGGTCTCCCAAAAGAACATCCCAAAAGGTGGTCTCTGACCAGAGGATACTGTACGCAGAAAACGCAAAGACACATTAACTGCAACCTCCTAAAAAAGCTTTTTATAGCAGAATTAGTTATAATATTAGGTGGTCTTAATAGCGGAATTTTACTGTAATTGACTGGCCGCCGCCCATAGGGGCTTGACGAAATATATGGGCTGCATGATGCTTCCACGCAGAGCTGATTCCAGCCAGCACACTAGTACTGGTAAACCGCTTAGAGGATCTAAGCCTGTCCAGTAACCGCGGTGCGAGGCGGACCGCCCATGCTAATGAACCCTATTGGTTTCATTGGGCGACTGGGCCTGAGATGTCATTTCATCTCAATGTCGGGTAAAAGTCCCACAAAATTGGAAGCAACGTCTCCAAAATGATCTTTACAGTGTTGACGGGGACGTTAAACCCCAAATCAAACAAAAACTGTAATTGACACGACCAAAACTGTATCAACTTTAACTCTTGAATAAGTACACCCACGCAGGCACATGACGTAATGATGACGTCATATCAACGTCGGTTCAACGTCATGACGTTTATGCAACGTCACATCTACGCCGGCAAGACGTCGCGCCGACGCTGATTTGACGTTGCCCTAGCGGCGTTTGTCCGCTGGGATGCATTTAAATAGCTTATTAGCCCATTTTGTACCGGAAACCCCAAAACGGGTCATTTACAATCAGTGTAGACCCAGATCAGACGACGCAGAACGCGGTATCTGATCAGGACCTTCATTCTTCGCAAAAAGTTCGGCAATTTTCTAAATAATTTTTTAAACAGAGCCTGACACCACTCAATTTTGAAATCGACTTGTGCTGTTTGAAAGGTCGAAGATTCCATTTGGTGCCAATGGGTTTGAGAAGGTGCGCTAATAACACTTTTTGGCTAAGATGAAAGAAAACATATTATCATATGACGTCGTTGATAAGCAGTAAATAACGTCGTGTAATAAAAATCATATGACCACACGTGTAATAACACTTCGGCGGGATTAAGTAACGTCATGACGACGTCCATATCAACCATGCATTTTTTGTGGAAAATTGTCTAATTCAAAGGCGATAAAATCCAATTTAAAGTGGTCATATGATAAACAGAATCTTACACTCGTGGTCATTTCCTATGGAATTGATGAAACTCGCCGAAGGCTCGTTTCATAAATTTCATATGAAATGACCACGAGTGTAAGATCCTCTATATATACCCTCACATTGTAAAAACACGTCGCGGTTACACGGACATTAGGTGGGTAAGATAACATAGATAAGATAATTATAAAGAATTTCTAAAGGATGATAAATTCATTTTCCATAAGACGTCGCGTCTGAGAGTGTAATAACGCCATGTAATGGTTTCGCTATTCCACTAGTGGATTAAATATGCAAATTAGCTAGATAAGTCCCGTAACGTTACATGTACGACGTCCTTAACAACGTCGCGTTTACTAACGGCGGAATATTGACATGTTTGTAAACTGTCGTGAACAAAATGCGTTTTAAATGTCATATGGTAAACGGAATCTTGCATTCGTGTCATGTATTATTGAATTTATTAAACTCGTTGAGGAAAAGGGATAACATGCTCGGCAAAGCCTCGCATTTTATCCCTTTTCCTCAACTCGTTTAATAAATTCGATAATACATGAACACTCATGTAAGATCCTCTATGAATATCCTTGTCTGGTATGTAAAAAATGCTGTCTGTCATGATAGTTCAGTTGAAAATCCGAGATATTTCATGCTCCAAAACACTGACCACACGGGTAATGACTAATTGGGCTGCATGATGCTTCCACGCAAGGCTGAAACCGACCGCACATGAGTACTGGTAAACCGCTTAGAAGATCTAAGCCTGACCAGGAAAAGTCGTGAGAGTCGGACTTTCCGTGCATATAATCCCTATTGGGTTCATTGGGCGGCTGGGATTGAGATGTCATTTCATCTCAGTGTCAAGTAAAAGTCCCACAAAATTGGAAGCAACGTCTCCAAAATCACCAACATGGTGTTGTTTGTTTGTTTGATTTGAGGTTTAACGTCCCCGTCAACACTGTAAAGGTCATTTTGGAGACGTTGCTTCCAATTTTGTGGGACTTTTACCCGACATTGAGATGAAATGACATCTCAAGCCCTGTCACCCAATGAAACCAATAGGGTTTATTAGCATGGGCAGTCCCGCCTCGCACCGCAATTCCTGGACAGGCTTAGATCCTGTAAGCGGTTTACCGGTACTAGTGTGCGGGCCGGATTCAGCTCTGCGTGGAAGCATCATGCAGCCCATATATTTCTTGAAGCCCCTATGGGCGGGGGCAACAACATGGTGTTGACGGGGACGTTAAACCTCAAAATAAATTAACAAGAACCATAATAATTGTATGCTTTTCTGAAGTAAAAAAAATCTTACATTACCCGTAAGATAGAGGAAATCTTTTCTATGAAATGTCCATTCAATTCAATCATTATTTTTCTTTTATAAGATTATATGGAAGAGTAGTGTAAAGCGTGGAAAAGTCATAAATTGACAGACTAAGCACAAAAACGTCTGGATTTCAATTTATTTAAAGCCCATTCGAATTTTTCATAAACAAATTTCTCCCTGATCTTTCAAAGACTTTGTCGCACTTTTTAATCACACGTTTTTTTAATGGCATTAAGACATTAAGTTAATAATTTAGAAAGTTCAGGTGTGGTTCAAAACCTTGAATTTACAATAAACCGTGATTTGTTTGTTCTCTTGTGAAATTTAGGTAACCACTCATCAAGAAAAAATGCCTATATAATTTTGACCCCCTTAAACCCCACTTTTATACATTAAAACTGGGGTTTAAGGGGTAAACATTATTTTTCTTATTTCTGCTCAAAAACATAGATAGGTTCTGTCGAGTACCCACAATCTATGTTTCGTGCAGAAATAAGAAAAATATCACAGTTTTTCATATGAAATTGTTCATTTTTAGACAAAAAAATTTCAATGTATTTGAATAGGTGTTATGATAGCGTAGGAAGCTTGTCTTGGCCTTCTGTAACACAAACAGCAAATTTGACTACAGCTGTAATTCAAAAGCCTTAGTACCACCAAACTCTTGCTAATGACTATTTACATAGTGGAGCCGTCAAACAACGACGACATTGTTAGCGGCCTTGACTGCCGGAGCCAAAGCATACTTCTTATAACATTCTTCAATACCTAGTTTAATGTGATTTAAATACGTCTTAGGTTTAGGAGGTAATAATTCAGTATATTGAGACTAGAAAGAAATACATTTGTTCTCTAGTTTCGAAATGCTAGGTTTCCATTATTAGGCTTTATGCTCAACATACTCTCGCTTACTCCATCGGTATTAATTCATACCAGGCAGCAGCGGTTTCTTCTCTACACTTATTGAAATATATTTTAGAAAGCAATCAATATTTTAGTCATTTAGAAATTATATTTCGTATCCTAGAACTTTAAATTTCAACTACATATATGACCAACAGCAGGACAGCAATACACTGAGTTGTTACAATCTCAGGTATCAGAAGTGATAGTATCAATATCAAAATAAAACTGATACATCTAACAGGTTTGTTGTATTTATAGCAAATTGTGGGTGTCTTAAATATTTTGAAAAAAAAGTTGGAATCGATGAAATCGCCGAAATGTCGCGTAAGATTCGAAACAAATCTATAAAATCCATACCCTTATTAATGAAGGATATTTTGATTTAATTTGATGTTTCTAAGTAATTCCAGAATCGATGTAAGGACGAAGAGCATGCTGAGTATATAACCTTTATTTAAAAGAGCTGCATCGCAGATTAACTGATAAGAACTGTCGTAGAATTTAATCGCCTCGGTGTCCAGAATACGAAATATACAGAAATGGATAATCCTCACGCTAACAAGTCCGTGAAATGACCACCCCCTTACATCCCACTTTATACAGAGAAAACTGTGGTTTATGGGGGTATGCAATATTTTCTATATTTCTGCTCCTAGACATAGGCTGCGGGTACACGTTAGAACCGCCTCATTGAGGCGGTTCTAACGACCACCCACAACCTATGTTTTGAGTATGAATAAGAACCAGTGCTTCAGCTGAAGTGCACGACCCGCCGGATGCTTTTAGCTTTATGAGTGTTACCATATATGGGTACGGCGGCCATTTTGGTCATGTGACCTGGACCTAAAACGGTTCCCCCAATAAATGCGCCTTATCGTAAGGAGAAAAATATATCTTATACTTTAGTACTGTATTCTGAATCGTTTGCAGGATAAAATACATTCTCACTTTTCCAATACAAAAGCATATGTGTCGAAGTTTGACCTAGGCACAAAGAAGGTCAAGGTCAACCCAGGATCACCATTTTAGCAATTTATGATGGGCCTACGTCCCAGATGCTATTTATCAAGTTTCGTGGAAATCTGCCCAGTGGTTCTGGAGAAGACTATTTTTGAAGGTTTTTTACCATATATGGCTTGGCGGCCATTTTGGTCATGTGACCTGGACCACATGAGCAAAGTTTGGTTTCCCCCATCCCATAGAGGCTCCATATGAAATTTGACTTCAATCGGCCCAACGATTTCCGAGGAGAAGCAGTTCGAAAATTTTCACATTTTTCGCCTCGGCGAGGCTATACTAAATGGAATGTAATATTTCGCAAGTTCATTGGTTAGATCTCATTGATATCTATCAGTATGCCAAAATTGTTTAAATATTCAAACAAAAGCATATGTGTCAAAGTTTGACCTAGGCACAAAGAAGGTCAAGGTCAACCCAGGATCACCATTTTAGCAATTTATGATGGGCCTACGTCCCAGATGCTATTTATCAAGTTTCGTGGAAATCTGCCCAGTGGTTCTGGAGAAGACTATTTTTGAAGGGTTTTTACCATATATGGCTTGGCGGCCATTTTGGTCATGTGACCTGGACCCCATGAGCAAATTTTGGTTTCCCCCATCCCATAGAGGCTCCATATGAAATTTGACTTCAATCGGCCCAACGATTTCCGAGGAGAAACAGTTCGAAAATTTTCACATTTTTCGCCTCGGCGAGGCTATACTAAATGGAATGTAATATTTCGCAAGTTCATTCGTTAGATCTCATTGATATCTATCAGTATGCCAAAAATTGTTTAAATATTCCAACAAAAGCATATGTGTCAAAGTTTGACCTAGGTACAAAGAAGGTCAAGGTCAACCCAGGGTCACCATTTTAGCAATTTATGATGGGCCTACGTCCCAGATGCTTTTTATCAAATTTCGTGGAAATCTGCCCAGTGGTTCTGGAGAAGACTATTTTTGAAGGGTTTTTACCATATATGGCTTGGCGGCCATTTTGGTCATGTGACCTGGACCCCATGAGCAAATTTTGGTTTCCCCCATCCCATAGAGGCTCCATATGAAATTTGACTTCAATCGGCCCAACATTTCCGAGGAGAAGCAGTTCGAAATATTTCACATTTTTCGCCTCGGCGAGGCTATACTAAATGGAATGTAATATTTCGCAAGTTCATTGGTTAGATCTCATTGATATCTATCAGTATGCCAAAAAATGTTTAAATATTCCAAGCTGTTAAGTCACTATCACCAATTTTCACAAACGGGTTACGGACGGACAGACAGACTGACCATATATGGCTTGGCGGCCATTTTTGTCATGTGACCTGGACCCTATGAGCAAATTTTGGTTTCCCCCATCCCATAGAGGCTCCATATGAAATTTGACTTCAATCGGCCCAACGGTTTCCGAGGAGAAGCAGTTCGAAAATTTTCACATTTTTCGCCTCGGCGAGGCTATACTAAATGGAATGTAATATTTCACAAGTTCATTGGTTAGATTTCATTGATATCTATCAGTGTGCCAAAAACTGTTTAAATATTCCAAGCGGTTAAGTCACTATCACCAATTTTCACAAACGGGTTACGGACGGACAGACAGACTGACAGAATGACCGAATGACAGAATGACACGGTGATTTTAGGGCACTCTTAGAAATCAACCGACTTCAGTAGGTCGCTTTTTCTGCGGGTCGTGCAATGATATCACAAATTTTCATCAGAAAATTAACAGTTTTGGAGATGTAAAAAATTGCACTATGACGCACGGGTGTGTTATCGTAATGGAACGTAGAAATGCAAGCACTGAGTGGCGTCCGTGACTCAATAATATTATGGACAGGCACTTCAGCCTTATATTTTTTCTTTAAAAACGCGGTTTGCTTTCTTTCATTTTAATACACGGATTTTGCAGAGGTCAACAAGGTTGTAAAATTCTCAAAATATGTTGTCAGGATTATCTATATAGAGGATCGTACATGAGTGTTCATGTATTATTGAATTTATTAGAGGGATAAAATGCGAGGCTTTGCTTTAGTAGTTTAATAAATGCAATAACACATGGGCACGAATGCAAGATTCTAGTTATCATATGGCATTCAAACCCCTTTTATTCAAGATTGTTTAACGAAAATGTCACTTTTCCGCCATTAGTAAACGCGACGTCGTTAAGGACGTAGTATATGTAACGTTACGGGACGTATCTAGCTAATTTGCATATTTAATCCACTAGTGGATTATCGAATTTATTACATAGAGGTTATTATATGGTTAAGATGTGCCTCTTAGTCATACTGGCAACGGTATGTCATATTGGCCCGAGCTAAGTCATATTGGCACCGGTATGTCATATTGGCCCGAGGGCTTTAGCCCGAGGACCAATATGACTTCCGGTGCCAATATGCCTTAGAGGCACACCTTCACCATATCATAACCTCTTTATTACATCATTTATATAGCATAGTTATTGCAACGTGAAAAAATGAAGGCAAAGAAAATATTTACTTTTTAAAGGTTGATGCCGAGAACGTTTCATCGAGTGTGTTGAGGATTTATTTTCGGTATCCGCCGAAAAAAAAAAGAAGAAGAAATTCCTTTTAAATTATATAACTGATTAGAAAGCCTACACTAACCATGCTCACGGTAATACAGTAACATAGCAGTGCGCAGCAAATTACATCACAAGTGACGTCGCAACTGTAAGTTTCAAAACAAAAACAAATCGCCATTTTAAAAACATATGCGGGTAATTCGCCATTTTTGTATAATCATAAAAAATGAACGTTATGTCAGAGCCAAAGTTTTATCGTTGTTGGGTGAGGAAATGGTTGAAATTCGTGGAACAGGTGTTGTTTTGGGCTTATTTTATTATTAAACATGTTCAGCTTGGCTATAAACTTCACGAAAACAGCAACTTTGCAATTTTTAAAACTTTTAATTTTTCGACATTTACTCAAGATGAGATCTACCGAAATAGTTACAGACTTACTTAAATGATTTGTCGTGATACATATTATGGCAGTCTAGTATTTACAAGTAAAATCCAAGTTACCTGACAGTGATGCGCCATTTTTTCTTAGAATTTATATGTATTTTTACTATTTAATTTAACTGGGGGTAGGGGAACGGTTTGTTCAATAAAACAGAAATTAGCACGGTGACCCCTACTTTTCTTTTTATTTCCTATTCTCTGATAACGTCTCCTAGAGAAAAAATTTTGTTTTATGAAAACTTCAATGTAGCATTTTTTTTGTATGGACCAAAATATTACAGAAAATGAATTATTTTTAAAGATATTTTGGCTGATGGCAAAAATTGGTTTTGCAGAACTATTTATGAGCTTTAAAAATAGGCTAAAGAAAAGCTGCAGTATCTTTTACTATATCATTCTGACGGAATAAAATGTTTTAAAGCCAGGCAAAAGTCATTTCTGACATGTTATTTACTAACATGTTTGTTTCTAATATTTCTTGGAAAACAGCTTGGGGTGATCTCCTTAAAGTTCAGATTACTCAAGATTTAGCACGGTGACATATATTTTTTACTTCAAATGTGGCAAGCCTATATATGAAACTGAAAATATACAGACTCTGAAACAGTTTTCAATGTTGGAAGTATTTACCCGCATATGCCCTTAAATACAGAATTTCTGCAGTTCAAAGAATGCTTTTTAAGGTATTTTACGGAATGTTTTGTGCTTATTTGAAGACCATTTTAATTTTAAAGGCTCTTAGTGTCATTCATCAAGCTACTGCATAATCGATTCCGTGTGTAGCAGTCGGTCTCGGTGGTTGTTTACAATTTTTGGGGACATTTTTCCCTCCCACAGATTTCTTCCGCACACTTTCCAGCTCCTCATAAGTGAAGGGATCTGTTCGTTTAAGGTTGTTGGCAAGACCTTATTGTTTCAAATGTTGGGACATCCCTGCTGTGCTTGAAAGCAACACCCTTCAAAATGCTTCCCAATCGTGAGTGAACTTCTTTTAAAAAGTATTTTGTTTTTCATTTTTCATGCTTGCCACGAAATATCAGACTTTTCTCAAAATCTATTGATATCACTGTCTTCTATCGCTCTGTCTAGGTCCAGAAGTCGGGTTGACATTGCTTCAAGTGATTTTTTTTCTGCGGCCATTTTGAAGCTTTTGGAGAGGGCATTAACGTTCTATTGCTATAGTAACAGGGTGGAGCAGTGCCAATATGGAAAGGCAGTGCCAAAAATCCATATTATATGGATGTTTGGCCCCGTCACGTGACTGTGCCATCAAAATAGCGAAAAAATGAGCCTATATTGAAAGATTGCACGAACCGCAGAAAAAGCGACCGACTGAAGTCGGTTGATTTTCTAAGAGTGCCATAAAATCACCGTGTCATTCTGTCATTCTGTCAGTCTGTCTGTCCGTCCGTAACCCGTTTGTGAAAATTGTTGATAGTGACTTAACCGCTTGGAATATTTAAACAATTTTTGGCATACTGATAGATATCAATGAGAACTAATCAATGAACTTACGAAATATTACATTCAATTTAGTATAGCCTCGCCGAGGCGAAAAATGTGAAAATTTTCGAACTGCTTCTCCTCGGACACCGTTGGGCCGATTGAAGACAAATTTCATATGGAGCCTCTATGGGATGGGGGAAACCAAAATTTGCTCATGGGGTCCAGGTCACATGACCAAAATGGCCGCCAAGCCATATATGGTCTGTCCGTCTGTCCGTCCGTAACCCGTTTGTGAAAATTGGTGAGAGTGACTTAACCGCTTGGAATATTTAAACAATTTTTGGCATACTGATAGATATCAATGAGATCTAACCAATGAACTTGCGAAATATTACATTCCATTTAGTATAGCCTCGCCGAGGCGAAAAATGTGAAAATTTTTGAACTGCTTCTCCTCGGAAACCGTTGGGCCGATTGAAGTCAAATTTCATATGGAGCCTCTATGGGATGGGGGAAACCAAACTTTGCTCATGGGGGTCCAGGTCACATGACCAAAATGGCCGCCAAGCCATATATGGTAAAAACCCTTCAAAAATAGTCTTCTCCAGAACCACTGGGCAGATTTCCACGAAACTTGATAAATAGCATCTGGGACGTAGGCCCATCAAAAATTGCTAAAATGGTGACCCTGGGTTGACCTTGACATTCTTTGTGCCTAGGTCAAACTATGACACATATGCTTTTGTATTGGAAAAGTGAGAATGCATTTTATCCTGTAAACGATTCAGAATACAGTACTAAAGTATAAGATATATTTTTGCTCCTTACGATGAGGCGCATTTATTGGGGGAACCGTTTTAGGTCCAGGTCACATGACCAAATGGCAGCCATACCCATATATTGTAACACTCATAAAGCTAAAAGCATCCGGCGGGTCGTGCACTTCAGCTGAAGCACTGGTTCTGATGTAATTTTCCTATAGTAGGTATGTAATAAATGGCGTTATTACACTCTCAGACGCGACGTCATATGATAAATTCATAACAATCACGCGCACGTGATATATATACATATATATTTTGATTAATTTGTTTTTAAACATGTCTGAAATATAGCATACTTATGTTGGTGCTCGTTCAAAGAGCCTCATCGACACGATTCTAGCGAGTAACCGTGTTGCGGTTCTAACGAGACTATATTTCTAAGCAGAAATGATGAAAACAAGTTAAATATGATTTAGTATACCCATCTATTCTGTATGAATTTGGAGTAACTGTATCATTTTAACGCGATTTCAACACCACGAAAACATGCCTATTTGTTTCAGCCGCTTAATCCCCACTTTTATACAGAAAATATGGGGTATACAGGGATATATAATTTTTCTTATTTCTGTTCCGAATCATAGATAATGGGTACTCGTTAGAACCGTCTCATTTTTATCTGAAAATGATCATTTTATGGTTTTTAATCAAGTGAACAAGTCCGTGAAATGAACACCCCCTAAACCCCACTTTATATCGAGAAAACTGGGGTTTACGGAGTATACCATATTTTTCTTATAACTGCTCCAAGACACAGGTTGTGGGTACTCGTTAGAACCGTCTCAAAGAGGCGGTTCTAACGAACACCCACATCTTATGTTTTGAGCATTTATAAGAAAAATATGAAGGATTTTCATCAGAAAAGTAGCCATATTGGAGATGTGAAAATTGCACTATGTCGTACGGGCGAGTTATCGAAATGTACGTGCACTTGAATAGGCATGTTTGCGTAAAGAATACGACTCTATATGAATTTTTTACGACTTACCCATAACAAGACAAACACATAGCAAAACGAGGAAACATATAAATATTCCTTTCATTTTGGAAGAATATGTGTCTGGTAAGGGACTGCCAGTAATAATGAAACATGTGACAGTCTTCTCGGTTCACTTGCTCTTTTGATCTCTTTGTTATGTAGAAGTCGCCAGGAGCATGTAACACATTGTAGGACCACAAAGAGAGCGGTCGGTTTTATTTATTGTTTGTTTGTATTGGGGTTCAACGGCCCAGTCAACATAATTTTTGGACATTTTGAGCCGGTCAGTTTACCTATCGACACCTTTCCTGGGCAGGTTTATACGTAAGCGGTTAACCAGTACAATGTACATTTCATAACGATAACACATCCGTACGACATAGTGCATTTTCACATCTCCAAAATGGCTATTTTTCTAATGAAAATCCGTGATATTTTTCTTCAGTTTACTGCAAACATAGGGTGTGGGTGCTCGTTAGAACCGCCTCATTGAGGCGGTTCTAAGGAGTACCCACAACCTATGTCTATGTGCAGAAATAAGGAAAATAATGTATACCCCACTAAAAACCAGTTTTCTCTATATAAAGTGGGGTGTAAGGGGGTGTTCATTTCACGGACTTGTCAGCGTGATGTTTAGCCAGAAACTAACTCGATTTTATTTAGGAGCTGGGCTACATCAGCAGGTATTTTTCCCAGAAAACAGGATTTGGCATCTCATTGGAGACAATTTGAATGAGTAGCCCCCGTCCCTCGGGGCTTGAAGATGGGCTGCATGATGCTTCCAGACAGAGCTGAAACCGATCCGCACATAAGTACTGTTAAACTGCTTAGAGGATCTACGAGTAAAGTAGAAGTAAAACAAAGATCAGGAATCGATACAATTAACATTTTCCACCCATCAAAGACACCAAAGGGAAAGAAACACAAACATTAAGCGACCAGACCATAATGGAAACCTAAACAAAGGAAGGCCATAAGGACAGTCACTTTCCCACAAAATGGCCATATGGCCATCCAAAATAAAAAGACACAAGTGATACCCACAGTAAGTAACAAACAACAACATAAATAAACCGCCACAGAAGAACCGCCTTCGAACGGTCAGTGGAAAGATTTCCACTGGGGGGCTTAAATCGATTTTACGTAGCCACAATCCTCGTCCTATTACTTCTGTCGCGATTTAGACAAATATTTTGTTCAGTCCGCATGAAGGCCTCCTAACTCATCAGAGCAACATCTTCGTGAACACAAATAATCAAAGAACCGCAGAGGTGAGACAACGGTGAGTACTCGACAGCAAGAAACCACTGAAATGCTGGAGCAAAAGAAAACCATCAGTTAGACTCCGATGAGCCCGACCAGAGACAGAGCCTGCCCAGGCAAAGCGGTGCGAGTCGGAACGTCCATGCTTATAAACCGTATTGGTTTCATTGGGCGACAGGGCTCGAGATGTCATTTCATCTCAGTGTTGGGTAAAAGTCCCACAAAATTGGAAGCAACGTCTCCAAAATGACCTATCCACTGTTGACGGGGCCGTTAAACCTCAAATCAACAACCAAAAAGGAGATAACACTCGACAGAACGACAAAATTTGTTCCCTCACATTTTACCGTTATAATTCCAAATATTTCAAGCGATTTAATTGGTAAAATAAAATTTGTACACTTCGATAAATTCCATGAGATATAATCTCAGAAACACAGGCAGTAACATAACGTGTAGTATGTTTCCTCTGGCTTTCTTTGCCGGATCATTACAGGGTCACTGATGAGGCTTTATTAGCCGAAACTGCGTAGTATGACCCATCTTCTTTCTTATGAACTTTTTCATTGCTCTTAAAGGAACTCATTTTTTTATTTTTATTCGAAGAGCATTTTTAAATCTCGCGCCTTACGTCATTGTTTGAAGTGACGTCAAAACCGTTCGGCAAACAAACTGAATTTAAAAAGCTTAAAGTTTTATTTTCGGCTTTGGTTTTCTTTAAAAGACGGCAGCTTCTAATTGAATAATCATTCCGCCGTGGCCGTGGGTGAATTCATTCTTCCACTTTCGATTCTTCAAATACAGTAAAATTCCGCTATTAAGACCACCTAAAATTAAGACCAAATCTGCTTTTTTGAAGGTTTCAGTTCTTCTTTCTTTGTGTTGTCTACACCCGGTGTCTTCTTATAAGAGACCACCTTTGGGACTGTTCAAAAGTGGTCTTAAAGACCACTTTTGAACAGTCCCAAAGGTGGTCTTAATATAAGAATTTCACTGTACCATTTTGGTAGCATGTTTAAAATATTTCGATCACCATGTTGGAATTATAAGGAATGAATTATCATCTTTATGGTTTTTTATCGATTGTAAACTCCGGTCAATCGCCAGAGTTTACACATCGATAAAATCCACAAAAATGAAATTCATTCCTATTATAAAGAATTTGTCGCTTTAATAAATAGAAGTGAAGGCAATAATCAGGAATCGATACAATTAACCCACAGCTCCCATCAGGCACCAAAGGGAAAGAAACATAAACATGAAACAGACCCTAATGGAAACATCAATTGCGGAAAGCCAAAAGGACAGTTACTTTCCCACAAAATGGCCAATCGACTATCCAAAACAAAATAATATAAGCGATACAAACACTCAAAGACAAACCATAAAAAAATAAACCGCGATGGAACGTTCAGTGAAACGAATTCCGCTGGGGTGCTTAAATCGATTTTACGTGGCCACAATCCTCGCCCTTACTTCCGTCGCGATTTAGATACATTATTAAACCGAGTAAATAGTAATAAAATAAAGGGTATTTTCCCCTACTCTGTCCCACTGTAAAAAGGGTCTACTCTTAAAGGAAAGAATTTACTCAGGAGCAAATTCTTTCCTTTTAGTGTTGACCCCTATTGAAATGGAAGATACAATACTTTTGCAGGATTTGCCTCCCCTGAAGGTGATCCCATTCCCCTTAAGCACTAGTGGAGGCGAGCAATAGTCTGTGGGTGAAGTCTGGACAAATGGTACTGAATTAATACTGAAATGCATTATTCTAGTACTTGAGGCGCCATCATACTCAATGCCCTGCTTGTAAATATATATACAGTTTGTTTGTTTGTTTGATTTGAGGTTTAACGTCCCCGTTTACACTGTAAAAGTCATTTTGGAGACGTTGCTTCCAATTCTGTGGGACTTTTACCCGACCTTGAGATGAAATTACATCTCAAGCCCTGTCGCCCAATGAAACCAATAGGGTTTATAAGCATGCGACGGTCCGACTCACATCGCTTTGCCTGGGTAGGCTTAGATCCTCTAAGCGGTTTACCAGTACTCGTGTGCGGGTCGGTTTCAGCTCTGCGTGGAAGCATCATGCAGCACATTTATTTCTTCAAGCCCCAATGGGCGGGGCCACAATGCGCTGCTTCTAAACATATATACAGTAAAATTCCGCTATTGAGACCACCAAAATCGAGACTAATTCTGCATGCTTTAAAAAGCTTATTTAGCAGTTTCAGTTATACTTTCTTTGTGATTGCCGCATACAGCGTCATCTGCTCAGAGACCACCTTTGGGACTGTTCAAAAGTGGTCTTAAAGACCACTTTTGAACAGTCTCAAAGGTACATTGATTCATTCTGTGGTATCATGACTGCAATTTCGCTATTAAGAACATTGAAAAGTAAAAACTTATTGAGTCTTCTTCGTGTTTTCTACACCTAGTGTCTCCTAATAAGAGACCACTTTTGGGACTGTTATTCAAGACCACTTTTACAGTATTTGGTTAAAGTAAATAAATCGACAGGGAAAGTAAACTCGCAATGGACTATACATATTTTGTAGCTCGATCTTTCCAAATCTATTGGTTTGGAAGAATCTATTCGTCAGAAAAAGGTCAAACAGTACACAAAAACGTTTAGCTTAACCCTTTTTGTACCAAATGGAATCTTCCTCCTTATAAATACCAGTAGTCCATTCCAAAATTAAGGGGTGTCAGGTTGTGCTTTCTTTAAAATTTAAATTTGAAAAAAAAAGGTTTTACTTTCCGAAAACAGTGTAGGTCCTGATCAGACGCCGCGTTCTGCGGCGTCTGATCCGGGCCAACAGTGTTTGCCAATTACCAGTTTTGGGGTATCTGGTTGAACATTGGTTAATTTACGGGCGGTTTACCATTACTGCCTAATGGTAGTCATGCTGGCAGCTCTTCTATATACATGTTTAGACATACTTCTGATCCCCACAAAAAGTCATAAAAAGCGAATGTAATAGGCATTTTTCCCTATTTGTTCCAGTGAACTTGACTGCAAAAATCGTAATTACCAGATGTTACATTGCGACTAAATAGCTCTGAAATTGCCTTAAAGCCAAATACACTAGTTGACAGTATGACTGAAGACCATAGTCTATATTAATGAAGGGTTTTGGTAGAACAAGAACACATAAAATATATGTTTTTGTTTTTAGTTTTCAGCAGAACGGATACAGAGGACCTGCGTTATAACGTCAGCATTTGTTCCGTATCATTTTGCCGTTATAATGAAGTTGCCGTTACAAAGAATCCCAGTTATAGGAGTATGATAGGTTATAAAAGTTCTTTTCCACAGCATCACTCCAAGAAACAAATGTTATAGATATCTGTTAGAATCGCCTCGGTGAGGCGATTCTAACAAATGTCTATAACATTTGTTTCTTGGAGTATTAAATTATAAGAATATTTCATGACTATGGATTCGATTTGGGCATTTCCGACCCGAGGAAATCCCAAACCGCTCGGAATCGAGGCTAAACCTTGAGCTAAGAATTTATTCCATTGAAATTGTCGTTATAACGAATTTTGCCGTTATAACGTATGTCATTATAGCGCGGATCCTCTGTATATACTTTTTGAAGGAACGTTATTTATCATATGACGTCGCGTCTGAGAGTGTAATAACGCCATGTAATATTTTCGATAATCCACTAGTGGATTAAATATGCAAATTAGCTAGATACGTCCCGTAACGTTACATGTACGACGTCGCGTTTACTAACGGCGGAATATTGATATTTTTGTAGACCATCTTGAATAAAATGCGTTATAAATGTCATATGATAAACAGAATCTTGCATTCGTGCTCATGTTATATTGCATTTATTAAACTCGTTGAGGAAAAGGGATAAAATGCTCGGCAAAGCCTCGCATTTTATCCCTTTTCCTCAACTCGTTTAATAAATTCAACTAGAGCTGTCAGTGAAACTGACTAGGGCCCCGGCAGCGCTATCAGAAATTTGTTGACTGACAGACGGACGGACAGACAGACAGACAGAGTGATTACTATAGGGCACCCACACTTTCACTCATGTAAGATCCTCTATTATTGACATGGGGCTATTTTCTTGCATAACAGTTCAGTTCGTGTGACATAGTGCATCCTTTCATGTCTCCGAAATGGTTACTTTTCTGGTGAAACATTCTGATACTTTTCTTATTTATAATTTATATTCCAAACATAGGTTGTGGGTGCTCGTTAGAACCGCCTCATTGAGGCGGTTCTAACGAGTACCCACAACCTATGTCTTGGAGCAGAAATAAGAATCAAAGTACTGAACGTACTGAGAGGCGGGCGAGTGATGTCATCTATTTACAATGCTCTTTCGTTAAAACTTGAAAAAAAAAAAAAATAATGACTACAGTCACACGTAATTGCTCTTGAATTTGTCATTGAGTGTATTTATTTTCAATAAAAGACCACAGACACGATGCAGATCTCCAAGAAGTTGACTCTTTTCAAGCTGGAAGAAACTGTTCAATGATTTATTTATTTATTTATTTATTTACATGCACCTTCCTGTGTCTTAATTGATTTGCACCAACTTTGCTGACGATCACATTGTTTGTTTGATTTGAGGTTAAATGTCCCCGTCAACACTATATAGGCCATTTTGGAGACACTGCTTCCAATTTTGTGGGACTTTAACCTGACATTGTGATGAAATGACATCTCAAGCCCTGTCGCCCAATGAAACCAATAGGGTTTATAAGCATGGACGGTCCGACTCGCACCACTTTACCTGGACAGGTTTAGGTACTCTAAGCTGTTTGCAAGTACTCGTGGGCGGTCGGATTTCAGCTCTGCGTGGAAGCATCATGCAGCCTATCTATTTCTTTAAGCTCCGATGGGCGGGGCCGACTGACAATCACATAGCTATACGCTGGGGATAACCTACAAATTATCATTCTGTGTATTGAAAACATCAGAAATTTCACTCGTGTATCGCACTCGTGGTAATACTGATGTTTTCAACACCCTCGTATTCCGCTGCATTTGATCACTGAGTCGAAACAAACTTTATACAATTTTATGTTTCCCAATGAAATCAAAATACTGAGGGAGGTTGATTTATTAGGCCAAATTATACTGTCAATTAAGCTTATCTCTAGATCCGAAATGTTTAAAATTGCTTAGTCGAAAAGGGAGACATACTAAATCCGACGGAGGAAATGCAAACATAAATAAATAAATAAAAAATAAATCTAAATAAATAAATAAACATAAACGAGCCTGTTCCTTTTTGTTTGTCATGCTAATACCGTAAATTCGAGATAATAGCTCAACTTGACGCCACCTGTGCAGTAAGTTAAATAAAGTTCTGTTTTGTCCTGTTTTGTTCTATTCTGTTCCCCCGCTGTAAAAATATCAAAGCCCAACGGACACGCCACCCCATTTCCTTTGAAAGTGGGAGCACAAAAAGACAAAAAGTTTCGCTAAATTTACCATGTCAGTCGTTTGACCCTTTAATTTCTGGATTTTAAATTATTAGACTGTATGCCTTGATCAGACAGATGCAGCTTATCTGCCCGTCAATGCCAAGCGTCCCTTTACTGGAGCATTCGAAAATACTGAAGACCCTGATTACAGACACATAATGTGGCATCTGATCCGAGGACCTTCATTATTTGCTTAAAGCACGGAACTTCATGTAAACTCACAGCAAATAAAATTTATTTTTGAAATTATACATGTAATTAGACCTCTCCAAAGCGGTCGGATATGTTTAATGTCGATCAGTACAGAGAAGCGTGTCAACCCTTTCAACTCTGTACGTCGCTGCAGATACCGATTCAGGTACAGATACCGATACAAACCTTACAGATCCAGATCAGACGGCATGTGACGAGCAATCTCACCAGATTCTACACCGTTCGCCAACTGTCAATGACTTGAGCAATACACCATTCTATAAGAATTATTTCACTGAATATCAAAGCTAGAAGGGTTCTGTTCAGAAACTGGGGGATGAAAGGGAATGATTTCTAGCATAAACAGCAACGGCGTAGGAAAATAGTGCCGGATTTTTATACTCAGCTTTCAGCGCAAATTTATTCGTGAAATCTAATAAACAGGTCTATTTTTACAAACAGTATTCATTTTTCAAACAGTCCGGTCGAACTTGATTGGAGTTATTGCGTGTACTGCTTTTTCATTTTAGTTTTTCTTTTTTTGAGCGGAGGACTACAAGAAGGCATGTCTAAAGAGGGGCACAAAAATCTGATATACGAGGTGTACGGTGACTATAGACGGGCTACGCCCGCCTAAAAATGATGTATACCCCTTTATACTTGTTGCTGGATATTAACCTGTCAAATCCTCAGCTGTTCCAGGGCAGGACATGTGTAGAGGATAATCTCCGCAGCACTAAGCTAGCTACGGATGGTGCAATTACTGGTAGTTGAAGTTCTACTCAATTTTCAATTTGCGAAAATTTGTCCCGGCGAGGCTGTTAAGAAGATATCTTGCATTAGATAATCTCACTGGTAAGGGCTAATCAATACCGACCTTCATGCAAAAAATATCAAAATATTCCTAACGGTATATAAGTAACCCATCCGTAATGAGTTTGTAGAAATTTTGCGTCGGTGGAAACCTGGCTTTAGACAATATCATTGTACTGCCGGTTTGCAAATTTATACACCCGTGTCAATTAAAGTGGGGAAAAAATCATTGCAAATTGTCATGTAGGACGCGTCACCAACGAAATTCTCAGATTTACCTCCCAATGACCAGTAGGGTATTTTTCAGCAGACGACATTTTGAAATATTCTTTTCTTATTTTCCCAGAAATCAGAATTCGACATCAATGCAAATTGTGTCCTATGGAGACAATATACAAAACATGTCAAGTCCCGTCTCCTGGAAAAAATAGGATACCATTTGCATGGAATGTAAAATCCTGTTTTCTAGGAAAATAAGAAAATAGCATCAGTTTGTCGTCTGCTGAAATAGTCTAGAGGGTAGTAACGGTGAATGCTAATTATGTCATTATCTAACGCATTGTTAAGATTTTGATCATTTGCTAGGTAAATATTTAAATATTTTGTTGATTTTTTTTTTTTTGGTTTGGGTTTTACGGCCCTTTCAAGATTATTTCAATCATATCGAGCCGATCGTTAATCAGAGGTGGGCGAAAACCGGAGTACCTGGAGAAAAATCACCTGACCTTCCGTTGCAGAACTTGGCGTCTCACACGTGGCCCGAGCGAGGCTCGAACCTACGGCGGTGAGAGACCTAATGACTAAGAGTCAGCGCTCTTATCCACTAGGCCACGGAGGCCCGTAATATTTTGTTGATAAATTGCTAATAACTTCTTCAAATATAAGAACTACTCACATTTTGTAGGAAATAATATTGTACTTACTGGAACAATAAAAAATTTAGGGCTCGTATAGTAAACTATGCTTTGAAGTAACAAGCACAAACGGACATATCCATAGGCGGTTAAAAACGAAGAATCACCTTTCTGCAATCATAGACGCTATGTTGATTCATTTTGCTTCTCATGTATATTGGAACAATAGCATTCCCAAAGTACAATGTAATTGAATCAGTTCAAGAGCTTTACGCGATATAGTGCTTTTTTCAAATAAATGACTACTTTTCTGATGAAAATTGCACGACCCGCAGAAAAAGCGACCGACTGAAGTCGGTTGATTTTCTAAGAGTGCCCTAAAATCACCGTGTCATTCTGTCATTCGGTCAATCGGTCATTCTGTCATTCGGTCAGTCTGTCAGTCTGTCTGTCCGTCCGTAACCCGTTTGTGAAAATTGGTGACAGTGACTTAACCACTTGGAATATTTAAACAATTTTTGGTATACTGATAGATATCAATGAGATCTAACCAATGAACTTGCGAAAAATTACATTCCATTTAGTATAGCCTCGCCGAGGCGAAAAAAGTGAAAATTTTCGAACTGCTTTTCCTCGGAAACCGTTTGGCCGATTGAAGTCAAATTTCATATGGAGCCTCTATGGGATGGGGGAAACCAAAATTTGATCATGGGGTCCAGGTCACATGACCAAAATGGCCGCCAAACCATATATGGTCTGTCTGTCTGTCCGTCCGTAACCCGTTTGTGAAAATTGGTGATAATGACTTAACCGCTTGGAATATTTAAACGTTTTTTGGCATACTGATAGATATCTATGATATCTAACCAATGAACTTGCGAAATATTACATTCCATTTAGTATAGCCTCGCCGAGGCGAAAAATGTGAAAATTTTCGAACTGCTTCTCCTCGGAAACCGTTGAGCCGATTGAAGTAAAATTTTATATGGAGCCTCTATGGGATGGGGGGAATTAAAATTTGCTCATAGGGTTCAGGTCACACGACCAAAGTGGCCGCAAAGCCATATATGGTAAAAACCCTTCAAAAATAGTCTTCTCCAGAACCAATGGGCAGATTTCCACGAAACTTGATAAATAGCATCTGGGACGCAGGCCCATCATAAATTGCTAAAATGGTGACCCTGGGTCGACCTTGACCTTCTTTGTGCCTAGGTCAAACTTTGACACATATGCTTTTGTATTGGAAAAGTGAGAATGCATTTTATCCTGCAAACGATTCAGAATACAGTACTAAAGTATAAGATATATTTTTGCTTCTTACGATAAGGCCCATTTATTGGGGGAACCGTTTTAGGTCCAGGTTACATGACCAAAATGGCCGCCATACCCATATATGGTAACACTCATAAAGTTAAAAGCATCCGGCGGGTCGTGCACTTCAGCTGAAGCACTGGTTCATGATATTTTTCAGATATATACAGTAAACATAGGTTGTGGGTGCTTGTTAGAACTCCCTAATAGCGGCGATTCGAACGAGTATCCACAAGCTATGGCATTGAGCAGAAATAACCAAAAAAGAAATAGGAATAACACCGTAAACCCCAGTTTTATCTATACATTGTGAGGTTTAAGGGGGTGTTCATTTCACGGATTTGTTCACGTGATGGAAAGTTGTGCTTATCGCAAGGACGACCAGAAAAGTCTCAGGCGAGCCTGTGAAGATGCACATGAGCATGCACATAAGCGCAGTCTCGTCACATACTTTTTGGCCCGTAATAATGCAGAGACGGAGAGGGGCGATCAGGAAATCATGCGCCACGCCCCGTGGGCTGGCATATCACGTGAACAAGTCCGTGAAATTAACACCCCATAAACTCCATTTTATACAGAGAAAACTTGGGTTAACGGTGAAATATTCTTATTTCTGCTCCAAGACATAGGTTGTGGTTCTCTGAGGCGGTTCTAACGAGCTCCCACGACCTATGTTTGCAGTATAAATAAGGAAACTATCACAGATTTTAACCAGAAAAGTGGCCATTTTGGAGATGTGAGAAAATGCACTATGTCGCAAGGGTATGTTATCGTAAGGAAAAACGAATCACCATACTGTATGAAGCGGTTCTAACGAGCACCGGCAACCTATGTTTGCAGTATGAACAAGAAAAATACTACGAATTTTCAACCGAAAAGTAGCCATTTTGGACATGTGAAAAAATGGGCTTGTGCACTATGTCGCACGGGTGTGTTATCGTAGTGTGGTCACGCACATATATATATATAAAAAAAAAAACAGAGGACCGATGGTCCTGAAACGCTCACCTGAGTGCTAAGAGCTTATGTAGCCATTTCATTTCTGCGAAGAAGACTTTTAAAGGGTTTTTGTCATGATAATCATCTTGGTCATTTGACCTGGTAATGAGCCTATTGGTTCCGGAGAAGAAGATTTCTGAAGGGGTTTACCTTATTTGGGCATGGAGGCCATATTGGTCATGCGACCGAAACCAGTTTTGATGTTGAAAATGTCTGGGGTGGGAGAGACCTGGACCGGCACTTTTCTTCCCCCATCCTGATGAGTGTTATATACTTGAGTCAGTTATGATGTTGATGGTGCCTGAGGTGGTGGGGAAGAACTCGGCCGTCCCATTTCTTCCCCACCCCTGGTGAGTTTTAAACAGTTTAGTCAGTTATGTCGTTTATGTGTGTTGGGTGGGGAAGAACTGGGCCGACCCGTTTCTTCCCCACCCCTGGTGAGTGTTATACAGTTACGTCAATTATGGCTTTGAATGTGTGTGGGGTGGGGAAGAACTGGGCCGGCCAATTTCTTCCCCAACCCTGATGAGTGTTATATACTTAAGTAAGTTATGATGTTGATGGTGTCTAGGGTTGGGAAGAACTGGACGTGCCCATAAATTCCCCGTCCCTGGTGATTATTATACAGTTAAGTCCATTATCACATTGAATGTGCGTGGGTGGGGAAGAACTTGGCCGGCCAAGTTCTTCCCCACCCAAGACACATTTGACGTCATAATTGACGTTACCATAAAACAATCAACAGGGACGGGGAAGAAATGGGCCCAGTTCTTCCCCACCGCAGACACCTTTTGAATCATAACTGACTAAACTTTATAACATCCATCTGGGATGGGCAAGGAACGGGCCGGCCTAGTTCTTCCTCAACCCCAGATTGCTAATGCTCCCTGTGATGTCTACCCTATGACTTCGAGCCTATTACTTGCTGAATATTTTAGGGAAAAAGTAAGTCGGCCCAGTTCTTCCCCATCCCAAGGCTGCTTTATATTTGCTTTTCTGAACAAATCTACAATGTCTTACGCTATGAATTCAATATTTTAATTCAAATAATAAACACATACAGTGGTATGAACTACAATAAGGAAATAGTTGGGGGTGGGTGGAGGGGGTGTGAATGGGTCGGCCCAGTTCTTCTCCACCCTTGGGCTGCTATAGATTTATCTTTCCGAACAAATCAACATTGTCATTTCATGCTATGATTTAATACTTTAATTAATATAATAAAAATTACAGCTGTATACACTAGAAAATTAAATGTATGGGCTTCCCAGCCCCCATTTCCCAAATTCTATTTAGAATTGAGCACGAACGATTTGTTGCTAATTATATCTGTTAGGTTAATCCCAATTTATGTATTAGAAAGCTATGAAAATTAATCACAGATACTGGAATTGTGATGAATATTTCATTTGATCTCCATGTATTGTAGGGCATCTAGCAAATTTTGTCATTTATGCTATAAAGGCTCAGAACTTATTCAGAATGGTTTCTTTGCTCATTTTGAACAAATCGTGAGACATTGATAACTCGATCACAATGGTTCTAAAAACATTTTATGGATGGGTGGGGTGGGGGAAAAATCTGACTGGGTGGGGAAGAAACTGACTAATTGGGCCGGTGGGGGGGGGGGGGGGTTGGAATAACCGCCCTGTTATACCGGGGTATAAATTATGTTTCTTATTTCTGATCAAAGACATACATTGTGGGCACCCGTTAGAAGAGCACCCACAATCTGTGTTTGTTGTGAAATAAGAAAACGAAATATGGACTCTCATAAGAAAAATAGCCATTTCCATTTCGGAGGTGTGAAAAATGCGCTATGTTGCACGGGTACGTTGTCGTAATGGATTCAAGGATACTATGCAAAAGACGAATATTTCAGATACTGTACTTTTTATTGAACGATGATCATATACTATGATTAGAACGGTTATATATCTAGATGTATAAGTAAACTTAGCTGCCTCCGATTTTCATAAGAGATTCGAATCACCCTGAGAAGTTCACCTTCAGATCAATAGAAAGATTAATGCTCGTCTTTCTCTGCTGATTGGAGCACAAAAATGCGTCATTCTATATTTATAAGCAAATTAGAACATGTTCTCTTGAACTGAACGAAGTTTGGACATGGATTACCGACAGATAACGTTACACAATACCCTTTTGCACCACTTCAATGTCGCGATTTTAACGATCATCCGTAGTCTACATTCCGTGCAGAATCGAGCTCCAACACTTGAATGTTCGGGGCATATATGTTGCGTGTAGGTACACAGCGCTATCAGCAGGAAACGTGAGTTTCATTGACGTCACTAAATTAGAACGGGCACAAACTGGAAATGTGCGCACTGGCCTAATCCAACATAGACACCAACAATTGGTCAATTTCCCCATACTCGCTAGTACTACCAAGTGGCAGAGGGCTATTTGTAAACAAAGTTCTATAATACAAGTCATCGGTATGTCACGAATGTAATAAAGTAACGTTCGACTTATGTCGCTTCGAAGGTACTAGCCATTGCAGTTTATCTGTTACCCCCTATATATATTGCATTGTAACACATTGGCCTGATAAAGATATGGAGTCTCAGAACAAATTAAGCTTTATCACGTCAACGTGATATTACACTTTTAAAAACGAACCGTACTACCGGAAAAATGGCAAAAATATTATAATGACTGGAAAAATTGGAAAAAGTTACTTGAAAGAAGTATCATAGGAAAAATTACGGTCAGATTATACCAAATATATGGACCGATTATTGCATGCCAGAATGTTACCGTGCGAATAATCGATAACTGAACGTAAATTGCATATAAAAGAGTGAATAATGGGGTAAACTGATAAACAGAATACCAGATTCGTGTCATTTGATATCAAGTTTGGGTACAATATAATTTTTTTTTGTCATTTGATATCAAGATTGGGTACAACATAAATGTTATACGACAGATTGCATTCATGGTAGTTAACCCAATCACGGTTGACAACTTTGCTTCCCTCTTTAGTTGCACGCCGGTTGGCCAAACCTCAGATTCTATGACGGTTCCAGCATAAAGGCTTGCTGAGATCGAGAGAGAATCTAATTCTAGGTAATGTTGGTTGGTGCCTGATGCTCTGTCTCTGGTTGGACCCATCGGAGTCTAACTGTTGGTTTTCTTTTGGTCCGGCATTTCAGTGGTTTCTTGCTGTCGAGTCCTCACCGTTGTTTCATCTCTGTGGTTGTTTGATTTTTGTGTGTTCACGGAGATGTTGCACTGATGAGTTTGGAGGCCTTCACGAGGACTGAACAATTTATTTGTCTAAATCGCGACGGAAGTAAGGGCGAGGATTGTGGCCACGTAAAATCTATTTAAGCACCCTCCCCCCCCCCCCCCCCCCCGCCACCAAGTGGAATTCGTTTCACTGACCGTTCCAAGACGGTTCTTCTGTCGCGGTTTATTTTTGTTATGGTTTGTCTTTGGGCATTTGTGTCGCTTATCTTATTTTGTTTTGGATAGCCATTTGGCCATTTTGTGGGGAAGTAACTGTCCTTTTGGCTTTCCGCTATTGAAGTTTCCATTAGGGTCTGTTGTTTCATGTTTGTGTTTCTTACCCTTTGGTGTCTGTGATGGGAGCTGTGGATTAATTTTATCGATTCCTGATCATTGCCTTCACATCTATTTTATCAGGCTCGACTTCGAGAACGCATGTAGAATCGCTCGGCAAGCCTCGCGATTCTACAAGCGTTCTCGAAGCCTTGCGTGATAAACTTGATATCAAAAGACACGAACCTAGCATTCTCTGTACACATGTACATAAAGCTAGTTTGACATATAAAGAAGACGCAGACACGATTGGCAGGCCAGGGCAGGTCATGTGTTGTAAATATTTGTCATATTCGCTAAGGCCACAAGACGCTTCCCTATCCTGTCGTTTTCATGCTTTTTTGCAAGCAGACCAAAATGGACATATGCATCGTATCTTTGTGCTTCAATCGAATTCACATAGGATAGTGACTCGGTTAACCTTTTGTTAATAGAATATCCCAAAGGCAGGCGAAATCGACAGCTCTGCCTTGTCAGCCTATGTGCGACATCACGAAAACACGCCTATATGATTTTGAATCCCCTTAAACACCGCTTTTATATAGTATTGTTTGTTTGTGCTAGTATATTCTAATTTATTTTAGTTCGATTGCGATGAAAACTTCAAGCTTTTTGAATCGCTCTCGAACACTCATTCCCGGTTTACTTTGGAGTTTAATGCCCAATCAACACTATTTGAGCCCCGCCAAGCGAATTTCTGTCTTCGAGCATTCCGTCATGACAAATTTTAACTGCGCATGCCCAACCATTCAGAGGGGCCAGGGATATGGCTTTCTGTCTGAAGGTTCCTCTTGATTCACTGCTTGTATGGGCGAGCAGCGAAGGTTCTGGCGAGACTGCGCGGATGCGCAGGCTCGCCTGAACATCCGCTGCTCGCATAGGCGATAAGTACCAAAATCGCTTGACGGGGCCCATTTTAGAATATTTTTGAGCCGATTAATCTACACATGTACCTATCCACACTTTTCATGGGCAGGCTGTTGCACTGATGAGTTATGAGGCCGTCATGCGGACTGAACAATTTATTTGTCTAAATCGCGACGGAAGTAAGGGCGAGGATTGCGGCCGCGTAAAATCGATTTAAGCGCCCCCCCCAACCCCCAAGTGGAATTCGTTTCACTGACCGTTCCAAGGCCGTTCTTCTGTCGCGGTTTATTTTTGTTATGGTTTGTCTATGAGTGTGTGAATCGCTTATACTATTTTGTTTTGGATAGCCGATTGACCATTTTGTAGGAAAATAACGTTCCCTTTGGCTTCCCGCTATTGACGTTTCCATTAGGGTCTAGTTATTTAATGTTTGTGTTTCTTTCCCTTTAGTGTCTCTGAGGGGAGCTGTGGGTTAAATGCATCGATTCCTGATCATTGCCTTTACTTCAATTATACCTATGCCGTTAACCAGTATAGTGCACATTCTTTCGCCAGAAATCGACAACTGCCCTTCTTGAATCAGCGGAAAGGAGAGAATGACCTTAGAAAAGATTTCATGATCAGTCTCCACGAAAGAATGTTGCCGACGCCGGCAGGTATCGAACAACTTTTATGTAGTAAAACTGGGGTTAACGGTGGTGTACATTATTTTTCTTCTTTCTGCAGAAATTTGGAAAATATCAGAATTTATCTGAAATTTTCAGTTTTTGGTCTTAAAATTTTCAATCATATTTGAATAGGCGTGTTCTCATAATGGACTTCTATATCCTAGTCTTAAAAGATGCAAAAGTCAACTAATCGGCCATATACGTGTACCCCCATAAGCCCATTCATGCGGTAGAAGATCACATGTTTTAGTAAATTATAACTTGTCGTATGAAAAATGTCTTTCATGCCATGAAACAAAGCATTACGATACCTAGGCTTGTTATTTCCAGAGGCCAATAAAGTTATTAAGTATTCTAATGCACTTGTGTATATAACGCGACGAATGATTGGATAACGTCAAAAATTTGCGACAGTATATTCTGCGATAAACTGTCGGAAACCCGACGTCATCATGTAACGTCGCTTCTCAATGGCTGGCATTTGGTTTTACGCAGCTCACAGCGCTTGCTGTTTTGTACCAAAAAAGTGTTTTTTTTTTTACAAAACAGCCGCATAAGTGCATTAGAATGGGGATAACTGTATAGAAAATTGCCATTTGGGGAGGTAGCGCGTCGCCGTAAAACAAAATTTCCGACCGTAAAACCGCCGATTTACCTCCCCAAATGACAATTTTGAATACAGTTATCCCCTAATTTATTACAGATATAAGCAAGAAGGAAATGAATTGTATTCGCACCAAAGAAGATTGAAGAAATTCATAGTATCGCATACAAACCTGGGACCTGACTTACAAGGATGAATTTGAAGTAGCTGTTCTTCTGGCTTTCCGCTTGTGACGTTTTTATTATGGTGAAGTTGTTTCATGTTTGTGTTTCTTTTCCTTTGGTGTCTTAGATGGGAGGTGTGAAGTTATTAATCGATTCCTGATAATTGCCTTGATTTCTGTTTTGCTCTCTAAAAGGTGCAAATTGTTTCTATTAACAGTGATCTCTGTGATAAAATGGGGTGGTGGTGGTGGTGTGTGCAGGGGAATATGTTAGGCGATCCGCCAACCATGCCTAATAAGTGTTGTGTTTATTATAGACACACATGGTATTTTACTCTTCTTTCATTCCGCTTCTTTCTTGCTCCTCTGCAGTGAACCTTGTTTTCATGAATATAAAAAGTGTAATCCTTACACAGAACTAAAACCGCAGATTGTATAAGTTTTTCTGGGCCCTGACTATTAAAAAGAAATATATTTCAGTCGCAAATGACTCTTTGAAATTGTAATCCACATAAAATTAATATTACATTTCCTGGATACAACGTTTAAATATAAGCAAAACACATGCCATCTATTTCTTTGGTAAGCTCGCTATCGTATTTAGGCTGTTTCCTCTTTCGAAGTTTTTGCTCTCTCTCGCAATATTTTTCTGAGAATCTTTCCCGAGAGGCTCCGAGGTATTTCGGATACAAACTCTACACCGCCTCGAAGCTTCATGTGAGGTGCAACAAGTCCTGGAAAATTAAAAAAAAAGTTACATAACGAAAACACGCCTGTTCAAATATATTGAAAATTTCCGGTAAACAAATCTGATATTTTTCTTATTTCTTCTCAAAACATAGACTGTGGGAACTCGTTAGAGGCGGTTCTAACGAGTACCCACAATCTATGTTTTTGAGTAGAAATAAGAAAAATAATATATATACCCCTGTAAACCCCAGTTTTACTTAATAAGAGTGGGATTTAAGGGGGTCAAAATTATATAGGCGTGTTTTAGTGATGCAAAGCAGACCCTGAATGATCAGAAAATAAGATGTCATTTGGTAAAAGGTCACAATCCAGGTATCAGGGTCCTAACATGGATATCCGGAGATCATGATGGACCAGGTGCTAGGCAATGAAGGATAGTAAGTAATCATTAGAAACAACTATCATTGGAATCCACTAGTAAAGTAGAAGTAAAACAAAGATCAGGAATCGATACAATTAACTTATTCCACCCATCAAAGACACCAAAGGGAAAGAAACGCAAACATTAAGCGACCAGACCATAATGGAAACCTAAACAAAGGAAGGCCATAAGGACAGTTCCTTTCCCAAAGTCTCTAAGAGTCGATTCGATACAAATGAACTCCCGCAACACATGCTGCCACCAACAGAACACAAATCATCTCCCAACCCTTACATTAACTGATTCATCTCTTAATCTAAATTATGCTACACGTGCTTCTGGCAACTCTTTGATTTATTTAATTAACACGTTCAAAATAATCATATTCTATTTTGATGGTGCAACTGATGGTTGTTTTTTATCATATGACGTCGCGCCTGAGAATGAAATAAAGCCATATGATAAATTGGATAATCCACTTGTGGATTACACATGCAAATTTAGATACGTCTCGTAACGTTACACGTACGACGTCCTTAACGACGTCGCGTTAGCATGTACTAATGGTGGAATATTGACATTTTTGTACTAAAATCGTGAATAAAATACGTTTATATGCCGTAGGATTAAACGAATCTTGCATTCGTCGCATGTATTTTTAAATTTATTAAGCTCGATGAGGAAAATACAGGAAAGCCTCGCATTACATCTTTTTTCCTCGAACTTGTTTAATAAATTCAATGATACATGAACACTCGTGTAAGATTCACTATGTACACAATGCTGATTGCATGTTAGTTAGCTTTATGTTGTTTGAACACATACAGAGACTCTCCGTCGAGTTTCGTGTGTTTCATGAGGGTGTGGGTTAATTATATCGATTCCTGATCATTGCCTTCACTTCTATTCTGTGTAGGAATACTGACATCTATTTCACACATACATAGACATACCGTCTTCTATTCAAAACACTGAAATTTTGTGACAAATCCACAATGAAATATCAGGGCTGTTTTGATTGAAAACAAAACAATCATCAAAACCGAACACCCTTTCGATTATTAAAAATATAAACATAGTTTGTTATTAAAAATCTAAAACATGTCAAAACATTGTAAATGGCAACAAATCATTCGTCGCATGTATTTTTATACCGATGTGATTTAACGTTGCACTAGCGCCTTGTGCCTCCTGTGTGCAATTTCTTGAGGTCACATCTGCGTCGATTCAATGTAATGACGTTATACCGACGTTATTTTGACGTTGCACTAGCGCCTTGTGCCTCCTGTGTGAAAGGTCACATCTGCGTCGATGCAATGTCGTGACGTTGTACCGACGTTAATTTGACTTTGCACTAGCGCCTTGTGCCTCCTCTGTGCAATTTCTAAAGGTCACATCTACGTCGATGCAGTGTCGTGACGTTGTACCGATGTTGATTTGACGTTGCACTAGCGCCTTTACCCCCTGTGTGCAATTTCTTAAGGTCACATCTATATCGACGCAATGTCATGACGTTGTACCGACGTTGATTTGACGTTGCACTAGCGCCTTGTGCCTCCTATATGCAATTTCTTAAGGTCACATCTACGTAGAGGGGTCAGGTCAGGTTCGTTCCTTCTACTAGTAACATGTAATCTAGTACAACCTGTTGCATGCAGGCAGATGGGACTCGTTACCTCGGGACAGCAACCCATATAGGAGTTGCTAGATCTCTAAACAAAGCTAGCTTTGGTAGGTGGAACCCATAGCCTTGGTTGGCAGTCCACCTAGGGGTTAGGCCCTTAAACAAAACCTAGCCTGGGTAGATGGAACCCACAGCCTTGGTTGGCAATCCATCTAGGAGATGCTAGACCTCTAAACAAAACTAGCACGGGTAGGTGGAACTCGTAGCCTTGATTGGCAACCCACCTAGGGGTTATAGGTCCTTAAACAAAACCTAGCCTTGGCAGATAGAACCTATAGCCTTAGTTGGCAATTCCTCCTAGGAGCTGGTAGGTATCTGAACGAAATCTGGCTTGTCACATTCATTTATCTGGAGAGCCTGTGAGTTGTCAGATACTTGAATGTGCTGAGCTATATATCCTGGCAATCCTTGTCTCCGAACAAAACCTGGTTTGTCACACTCATTTATCTGTAGAGCCCGTGAGTTGTCAGATACTTGAGTGTGCTGAGCCATATATAACGACCTCCAGGGTCCTGGGTATGACGTAAAAATGCATCCAGCTGTGACACTCTAAATGAGTGTGGGAATGTGAGGTTGCCCATTATCACAGTTGCCTCCCCACTTTCAAGGTTATGAGGCTGCCACAACCTGGGTGGCAGAGCTAGGCAGCAACCATCTACAGACCGATGGCTTGGTGTACTAGCTACTGTGGTTTGGCGGATGATCCTTTCTGTATAAGGACAACGGTAAACCGCACCTGCCCTAGTGAGTTGGGAACGGCGGCTTGCTCAGGTGCCGTAAAAGAATTGAGTAGGGACGTCAGCCAGGACAGACGGTCCTGTAAATTACAACCGTCAAAACATATCATGGCAGCTACAAATTCAGAATCAAGGTTAGGCGGTGCCAACAAAGCTCTGTTGGTTACGTCTCCGGCTTGGCCTCCTCTCAGGCGTGGGAGGCAGGGTCGGGCCATTGTGGCGAATCAAGCAAGCGCCTGAGGAGATTCAGGGTGGGAACACTCAATGTTAACACTCTGAGAGGAAGAGCTTGCGAGGTAGTGGAAACACTATCCCACAGGAAAGTGGATGTCTGTTGTGTCCAGGAGACCAGATACCGTGGTGGAAACTGCCGCACGATCAAGGGCAAGGACACCAAGTATAAGCTCTACTGGTCTGGAAACGATAAAGGCACTGCTGGTGTAGGAGTATTTGTGGCAGAAGAGTGGATAGAGAAAGTTTTTGAAGTGCAAAGCGTCTCAGACAGAATCATCGTGGTGAAGCTTGTAGTCGGCCAGTGCGTGGTTACCCTTCTGTCTGTGTATGCCCCACAGAGTGGTTTAAGTGCTGAAGCCGAGGACTTGTTCTTTGACAAACTGCGTGCTGTGACTGCCAGGATCCCAGGATTCGCACTCCTGATCCCATGCGGAGATTGGAATGGCCACGTAGGCCGTGCAGGCACTGGATACAAGGAAGTGCATGGTGGGATCGGGTATGGTAGACCTGAACCAGATGTTGAGGGTGAGAGGATTCTAGAGTATGCCCTGGCATTTGACCTGCTTCTTGGAAACACATGTTTCAAGAAACGTGACAGTCATCTTATCACGTACAAGTCAGGAAGCGCAGCGACGCAGATAGATTTCATCCTTTACCACAGGACAATGCGCAAACTTGTCACAGATGTCAAAGTGATCCCTGGCGAGGAAGTAGCCCTTCAACATCAGCTACTGATATGCGACATGGGGATTGATGTGTCACCAAAAACCAAGCGCAAGTTCACCCCCAGACTAAAAGTTTGGAAGCTGAACAATCTCAGACCAGAAATCATTTCCAGGAGGTTTTCAGCCAGCATGTGAGTGCTTCAGCAGGTGTAGCAGATGCTACCACTGAGGATATATGGAACAGCATCAAGACCGGTCTGCTCAAGACAACTGAAGAGGTGTGTGGCACAACTCGGCCCCACCGCTGGCGTCGCGAAACCTGGTGGTGGAACGATGATGTTAATAAGGCCATAGCAGCCAAGCGACAAGCCTTTAAAGCATGGAAGACTGGTAAGGGCACCCGTGCATCATATCTTGCGGCCAAACGCATAGCCAGACGAGCGATCCACCATGCTCGCCAAGAAGCTGAGAAGGAGATCTCAGAAGTATACCGCCTTGCTAACCAGATGAGAAGAGAGAATGCTGATGTTGTAGGTGACAAACCAGTAAAGAATGATGCGGAGGAGATGTCAATGAGTGAAGACTCAAAACAGAGGGCCTGGTTAGAAGACTACCAAAGGCTGCTCAATGTTGAGTTCGACTGGGACCAAGACAAACTTTCTGATGAACCACCAGTGGAAGGGCCACCCATCCCACTCACTATTGATATGGTTAAGAAGGCTATCTCTCAGATGAAGATTGGCAAAGCACCGGGTCCCTCTGGCATAGTGGTGGAGATGATAAGGGCTGCAGGTGATGCAGGTGCCTCGATGATCCGCGACCTTGCAGCTGCAATCATCCGTGATGGGAAAGTACCCTCTGACTGGGAACAGAGTTTCATTGTCTGTCTCTACATGGGCAAGGGCGATGCATTGGAAAGGGGCAACTACCGTTGTCTCAAGCTGACAGAACAGGTCATGAAAGTCCTGGAGAGGATTGTGGATGGCCTCATTAGGCAGTTGGTGTCCATTGACGATTCCCAGTTTGGCTTCGTCCCAGGAAGAGGCACAACAGACGCAATTTTTGTTGTACGGCAGCTGCAAGAGAAGTATCTGGCGGCCAACAGGAGACTCTACATGGCTTTTATAGACCTGGAGAAGGCATTTGACCGAATCCCTCGGAAAGTCATCTGGTGGGCACTAAGAAAACTTGGAGTGGACGAGGGATGTATGCTAATGCTCGGACACGTGTCCGCGTTGGTGATGGTTACAGTGAAGAATTCGTGTTGAAGGTGGGTGCTCATCAAGGCTCTGTTCTCAGCCAACTGCTTTTCATCATTGTGCTTGAAGCCTTGTCATGGGGGTTCCGCTCTGGAGTCCCATGGGAGGACCTGTATGCTGATGACCTTGTCATCAAAGCTGAATCCCTTGAGGATTGTGTCAGGAGGCTCTTAACTAGGAAAGACGCAATGGAGGCGAAAGGGCTGAGAGTGAATGCAGGAAAGACAAAGATCATGATCTGTGGTACAGGTCTGGACCTCTTGCAGAGTACAGGCCAGTTCCCATGCGCTGTATGTCGCACTGGAGTTGGCAGCAACAGTATCTTTTGTAATGGCTGCAAGTTCTGGGTGCACAAGAAATGCAGTGGGCTAAAACGCTTGATAGAGGGCCCTGATTACAGGTGTACACGGTGCCAAGGAACTGCACGCCCCTTAGATGGCAGACCACAGAGGGAAGTTCAAATCGGATCCGACAAGCTGGAGGTTGTAGCTTCCTTTTGCTACCTAGGTGATATGCTCTCTGCAGCGGGTGGTTGCGACCTTTCAACTACATCACGTGTGAAAACAGCCTGGAAGAAATTCAAGGAGTTGCTACCAGTTCTCTCTTCCCGCCACCTCTCGTTCAAGACACGTGGCCGTGTGTATAGCTCTTGTGTGCGGAGCGCAATGCTCCATGCCAGTGAGACATGGCCATTGACAAAGCCAAACCTCCAACGTCGTAAGCGAAGTGACAGGGCAATGATCAGACAAATCTGCAATGTCAATCCACAGGACACTGTCACCATCAGGTCCAGTGAGCTACTTGAGCGTCTTGGCATTGAGGACCTGGACCTCATCCTGAAAGAGAGAAGGCTTCGCTGGTATGGACATTTGGAACGCTCCAACGGTGCAGTCAAGACTGCCTGTGACATACAGGTAGGTGAAAAGCGGGGGCCAGGAAGGCCCAAGATGACCTTGATGCAGCTAACAGAAAGAGATTGCAGAGAATGGAAGCTCTCTGCTATAGATCCTCATGATAGACAAGCCTGGATATCTGGTTTAAGATCTGCCATGCGTGCAGCAAGCCAGCTACCTGGAAGGGGGCCCACTTATGTGGACGTTGCCCCTGTACCTGCACGTTAATAAAAAATCCGTTGATGATGATGATGATGAAATCAGATTTAAAATGTGTAAATGAATGTAGTCGCAAATTTTAATTGTTAAAAAGGTGTTTAATTTAATTTATAATGCGAACTTCGGTAACTGACAATTTGCTTACATCAATGAAAAATCAAGTTTCATGAACATAAAGCTCGCCGCCTCAAACAATCACAAACAGCGCTACGTTGGCACGCAATGAGCGTTCAATAATTGAAAAGTAGAAGTAAAACAAAGATCAGGAATCGATACAATTAACTTACTCCACCCATCAAAGACACCAAAGGGAAAGAAACACAAACATGAAGCGACCAGACCATAATGGAAACCTAAACAAAGGAAGGCCATAAGGACAGTTACCTTCCCACAAAATGGCCAAATGGCCATCCAAAATAAAAAGACACAAGTGATACTCACAGTAAGTAACAAACAACAACATATATAAACCGCAACAGAAGAACCGCCTTGGAACGGTAAGTGGAAAGAATTCCACTGGGGGCTTAAATCGATTTTACATAGCCATAATCCTCGCCCTTACCTCTGTCGCGGTATACACTAATTTTGTTTAGTCCGCATGAAGGCTTCCTAACTCATCAGTGTAACATCTCCGAGAACATACAAATCAAAAATCTACAGAGATGAAACAAGGTTGAGGACTCGACAGCATAAAACAACAGAGTTGCTGGAGCAAAAGAAAACCAACAGTTAGACTCCGAGGGCTCCGACCAAAGACGGAGCATCAGGTGCCAACCAACATAAAGAATACTAAAATAAAATAAAATTCCATTTATCTTTTTACGCTGGAACCGTCATATAATCTTAAAACAATGAAATAAAGTACCAAAAGAATTAAAAAGAATGTCAAGTAATTTTGTTCATTATTAGATCTAGCTGAAAATAATTGTGACGCATGAAATTATTTTTCTTTTATTTCTCATCAACAGTGAAGTAGACCCTAAATTGAAAAAAAAACGATCAGGAACTCTTCCCACAATATTAATAGGGAAAGAGGTCAAAACATAGAGTGACGACAGTAAACAAAACGGCCAACGGGTAAACCGAGTCAGCAGCTCTTTCCAAAACAGATGGCGACTCAGAATATCCAAAATAGAAGTGGAGGCAATGACCAGGAATCGATACAATTAACCCACAGCTCCCATCAGAGACACCAAAGGGAAAGAAACACAAACACGAAACAACAGACCCCAACGGAAACACCAACAAACCTAACTAAAAATGAGCAGGAAAAATCAGAAGCACCAACATGACACCCATTAAACTGGAAGGAAAAACGTAAATTAAAATGAACAGTCAAAAAGGCACAGTCTGCGGAGGCAAGAGTGAGAGTGCAAAGTATTGCTCACGAGATATAGGGCAAATGACTGCCTTTGTACTATGCAGTCAAAAAGGCTATATTTTTCAGAGTAAAACACGTATTTCTATTCTTCCAATGGTTTGAAGAAGTAGTGCTATTATTTCACGACTTTTTTTTAGCTTTTTTATATTGTTTCAATATGAGGAAGAATATTTTTAACAATTAAAGTTAATCGAATTACATCATTGCTTCTGTGCATATTTGGTGATGGCTAACTTGATAAAATAAATACACTGTACATGTCCTAAAGTGAAGAATCATATGAAAATATTAAGGTTAAAAATATTTAATTATCATGATTTAAATTGACATATTAAATAATAAAAAATAATGTAGATTAATATAATAGTAAATGAAATGTGCATCTTGATTTTCATTGGTCAAAATAATAGACAATATAAAGCGGATCTCCTTTACGCGGCTTACAGGTCGACGTTTTTAAAAAGAAGAAAAAAAAAAAAACAAAAAAAAAAAACACACACACACACACACCCTGTAACAAGTCCATGTGAAAATTTCGCGACTGTCTTGTGATTTGACTATGTTGAATTCTTCCTCTCCGTTGTTGTTTCTAGAGAGATAATATGAACTTCACCAGGGTCGTTTGAAATAGTATTCATTCTGCTGAGTTTTTATATTTTTACTATACATTAGTGTTTTGACCTATAAGTGTCTGATTCGGACATGGCTGATGATAAGAGTCGGTTGAGGAACGTGCCCAGAAGAATTATTATAGCAGGCGTCGTGGGGTTGCATAGAAAGTGTCTTGTCTGGAGAAAAAAGAACCGGAGGAAACTACGACTGATGTTAATCTTTCCACACCAGAGGCCTCTGTTGGCTATGGGGAATTCCGGGATTTCCCACATTCCTATATGACATGTAGCAAAATGACCCGGGTGAGGAACTGTCTGAAATGCGAGAGGAAATGAAACGTTTGCAGGACGAGGAGACGGTCGTCTCAGGAAAGCAGCTGAAATTGATTCTACGCACAGAAGGCTAGAGGTTCAGAAGCAGAAGGTCCAGCCATTAAAGGGTAACCGTAATACTGACATTGCGGACAGATTTTATCCCGGAAAGCCGTTGTAGTGTAAAGCAGGTTCACACTGTTTGCGAAATGGACTTTGAGTGAGTGAATGTTAGAGTTTTACATCCCACCAAAGGCTAAGGTCAAACGGAGACGGGACCTCGGTTTTAAAGACTTATCCGAAAGTCTGGAGAAGCCCGGGATCGATCCTGCGATCCCTGGTTTACAAAGCGAGTAGCGTAACCACTACACAACGGAGGCTTCTAAATTGACTTTGATGTACAATGCTTAGACAGAGTGAGTGACTGTTCGAGTTTTACGTCCCACCAAAGGCTAAGGTCAAACGGAGACGGGACCTCGGTTTTAAAGACTTATACGAAAGTCTGGAGAAGCCCGGGATCGATCCTGCGATGCCTGATTTACAAAGCGAGTAGCGTAACCACTACACCACGGAGGCTTCTAAAGTGCCTTTGATGTACAATGCTCAGACAGAATACAGAACTAAGGCGTAAAGTCAGAAAATAACTTGATTAGCTAAATGCAATGTACAGGTCCTAAAAGGGAGAATCATAAGATACATTTCGTCTATACTTATCGGAGATTATCAAGTTTTCTTGTACTAAAATAAAAGTGGAGGCCATTTCGAAAACACGCCTATACAAATACATTATAAACTTTACCGCCAAAAATACTAAATTTTAGATGAAAAATTGTGATATTTTTCTTATTTCTGCTCAAAATATAGATTGTGGGTACTCGTTAGAACCGACTCGATGAGGCGGTTCTAACGAGTACCCACAATCTATATTTTAGATTAGAAATAAGAAAATATCGAGGCGGTTCTAACGAGTACCCTCATCGAGGCGGTTCTAACGAGTACCCACAATCTTTATTTTGAGCAGAAATAAGAAAACATTTACTATATAAAAGTGGGGTTCAAGGGGGTCAAAATTATACAGACGTATTTTCGTGAGGCAATGATCAGGAATCGATACAATTAACCCACTGCTCCCATCAGAGACACCAAAGGGAAAGAAACACAAACATAAAAAAACTAAACCCTAATGGATACATCAACAGCGGAAAGCCAAAAGGACAGTAACTTACCCACAAAGTGGCCAGTAGGCTGTCCAAAAGATAAAAATACAACCGATACACACTCAAAGACAAACCATGACAAATATATAACAAAACTCTTTTAAGCGATTTAACATAACTTGCTATTAATAATCTGGAGCCAGTTGTTCAAAGCCTCGTTAGCTTAACGAGCTCGTTAGTGGTCATATTGTTAACTGTTCTAGCAAGATCAATATCTAAAATTTGGGTATTTTTGCTGAAAAAATGTGAGCAACTTGCAAAAGCTGCTTACATGTTTTCAGCAAAAATATTAGTATTTTCACCATACTGAATGATCAAAGTTTTAACGATACGTTAGCTAAGGACATCGTTAGTTTTGAACAACTGGTCCCAGTTTGTCAAGCAATAACACAATCAAATAAACCTAAATGAAGTTGTTGAAATGCTGTCTAAAATTTGCAGAGGTCAGTAGTGATACGCATATGACGTCATATATTAACATGATAATGACATAAATTGCCAGACACAAAATAAGCATAATTTCTGTTCAAACAGAAATACAGTGGAACTTCGATGACTCGAACACCGATGGCTCGTTTACCATGGCTGAGTCGAACCCGTTCTTGAGTCCCTAGGGAATTTCTATACATAAGAAATAGAGATGATAAAAAATAGGACATTTTCGTCTTTTATCTTGCAAATGTATGCTTTGTGTACTCATTAGAATCGCCTCGATGAGGCGATTCTAATGAGTACATACAGCATACATTTTTCACTATAGAACACAAAAAAAGATGTCCTAAAGTGTGTCGTTATGCCTCCTGGCAATAACCCTCAGTGGCTCGAACTACCCCTGTCTCGAACATATTTTCATGGTCCCAAAGGGGTTCGAGCCATCGAAGTTCGAATGTATACTAATTGGTTTGCAGATTTTTTATAACAAAAAAAATCCTGGTATACTTAGAAACATGTAGTACGGCCCTTTCTCTTTGTGTGTCATTGGTGATAAGTGATATTTGCTTGTGCATTTCTTGGCGCTCTTTTTGTTCATATTTACATATTTACATTTCCGGTGTAAAGTCTAGTGTGTGTGTGTGTGAATTCGGGTTTAACGTCGCTTTCAACAATCTTTCAGTCATATCACGACGGTGTGTAAAGTCTAGTGTAAACCTATAGAAAACAATTGCGTTCATATTTCAATGAACGCATCGAATCACATGATTTTTAGTGACCTTAAGTGACGTCATTTTAAACCATTGTTCTCCACGGGCGTTGATGACGTCAACGCTGCTCCGCTCTTTGTAGAAAACCAGCGTGCAAATGTTTTTCAGCTTTAAAAGTTCGCCCGACAAGCATTTTTTTTTTTTGCCCAGTGATGTGGGACAAATAATGTAAATATAAAAAATAAACTTAATTTTTCTGCTTTTCATGAAAGTATGAACGACAGTGGGTCGCTAGCAAAGTTTACATGAACCCCTTCGGGGTTCATTTACTTTGTACGCGACCCACTGCGTTCATACTTCCATGAACTGCAGAAAAATAAATTTCATTTCTTAATTTAGACATGGATTCTCAACGTTAATAGGTCCATGTATTTGACACCTCACATCACGCAAACATGCCTATATAATTTTGACCCCCTTGAACCCCACTTTTATATAGTACAACTGGGGTTTATAGGGGCAAACCTTAGTTTTCTTATTTCTGCTCTTAAATATAGATTGTGGCCGCCTCAATGAGGTGGTTCTAACGAGTACCTACAATCTATATTTTGAGTAAAAATAAGAAAAATGTCGCAATTTTTCATCATAACTTTTCATTTTTATGGCGGTAAAATTTACATTGTATTTGTATTGGCGTGTTTTTGTATTTGTTTTTAAACCTCACTTTATATTAAGTAAAGGGAAGCTGACAAGGGTATATATTATTTTCCTTATTTTTGCCAAAACACATAGGTTGTGGGTACTCATTAGAACCGCCCACAATCGATGTTTGTAACAGCATTGAAGCAAATGCCACAAATTGCCAGAAAATGGAAGACATGGAGCTATGAGAGAGGACACAATCATATCATATTCAAATACATTGCAAATTTTACCGCCAAAACTTGAAATTGTTTAGATGAAAAATTGTGATATTTTTCTTTTTTTCTGCTCAAAACATAGATTGAGTGTACACGTTAGAAACGCCACAATTTATTTATTTATTTATATTTATTTATTTATACAATGTTTAAAGAGGATGACACAATTAGCTATAAAATAACTAGTCTACCCTGTGGTCCTCTAAAATACCAACAAACAATGTATATATACATATTTACAAAGAAGCAATGCTATTAGTTAAACATATCAACTGTGCATTGTAAAACTGTTAAAACGTTAGTTTTAAGATTATCCATGGCAAAACTAGCATATGGTGATATTGTTAAAACAGTAAAAATTCTCATTGCGAGCGCATAAAACTGTGAATTGAATGTATATATGTAATATAAAATGTACGTAGTAAAGTTTAAAACGTCATTTATGTACAGCTCAGTTATAATCACCCCTTTAACCTGACTGACAGATGTTTTTAAGGTAACCGGGCGCCATGGGCACATAGGGGCTACCCCCCTTTAACCCTTGTCATGCTGAATATTTATATATGCCACACCCAATACCGATTATCAACCAATCAGATTACTTGATGCAAATTATTGCAACAAATTCACAATCTGAATGGTAAACAATGTAAATCCTGATCAGATGGCTTCGTCAGAAGCCATCTGATCTGGATCTACATTGTTTCAAAGATAAGGCATATTCGGGATTAGCAGGACAAGGGTTAAGATCCAATAAGATACAAATATTTTATCTTAACATAAACAAGTAAGAATGGTTAAAATATTTGTTTAAGAGACTGCTTAAAAGTTGAAAGCGAAGGAGCATTCGTGACTGTTTGAGGAAGAGCGTTCCATAGCCTTGGTGCTGAACAAGAGAAGGAACCATCATACAGTGATGTTCGTGATTTCAGTACATATAATGTACCGTTAACCGACGATCGCAGGTTGCGATTATGTACATCGGACATCGGTTTTAGCAGTTTTGAGATGTATTCTGGGGACAGATTATTTACCGCTCTGTATGTTAAGACCACAATCTATACAGTCGAACTTCGATGGCTCGAACCCCTTTGGGACCATGGAAATTTTTTCGAGACAGCGGTAGTTCGAGCCACTGACGGTTACTGCCAAGAGGCATAACGAGATACTTTTGAACATCTTTCGATGATATATAATGAAAATGTTTGCTGTGTGTACTCATTAGAATCGCCTCACCGAGGCGATTCTAATGAGTCAACACAGCATACATTTGCAAGATAAAAGACTAAAATTTCCTTAATCACCCCACCATTTCTTATCTTGAGGATATCCCTAGGCCTCAAGTATGAGTTCGACCCAGCCATGGTAAACGAGCCATCGGTGTTCGAGCCATCGAAGTTCTACTGTATTTTAGAGTAGAAATAAGAAAAGTAAGGTTTGCCCTTGTAAAATTAAATAGGCGTGTTTTCGTGATGGGCCTAAAGTACTGTTTTTAGGTGTTCAATTACGAAAACACACCTATAGAAATACATTGCACACCTAACCTCCGAAAAAAAACACGAACATTTTAAGATGAAAACTTGTAATATTTTTCTTATTTCTACTCAAAAGATAGATTGAGGGTACACGTTAGAACCGCCTCATCGAGATGGTTCTAACAAGTACCCACAATCTATATTTTGGAGCAGAAATAAGAACAATAAGGTTTACACCTATAAACCTCAGTTTTACTATATAAAAGTTAGGGTCAGTGGGGGTCAGAACTATATAGACATGTTTTAGTGATTAATAAAAATTGTCATACAAACAACATCTATTATGACACTTTGAAAATCAAAACGTCAGCGAAAACATCTTCAACATTTCAACCCTATAGTAACACAGTATAACCAAACTATACATACCTTCTACAAAAATCTGTAGCTCCTTGTCCGTTACTTCTTTCCCTTGCTTCTTCACAACATACGCCCTTGGCAGTTCACCAGCTTTTTCATCCGGGACACCAATAACTCCTACGTCAGCAACTGCTTCATGACGTAACAAGATGTCTTCCAGCGTTGCAGGTGCTACTTGGTAAGCTTTATACTTTATCAGTTCTTTCAGTCGGTCAACGATAAATAGGAAATCGTCCTTGTCGACTAGTCCTATGTCCCCTAGAATAGAAAGGGCTTAACGGCTGCATTGTATGATGGTGCTACCTTTCTTGTTCATAGGTATTGCATTTTTTTTTCAGGTGCATATTAGATTATGTTCTAATTTAAGTTACACATATACACATTTTCAGAAGTTACATTTTATTATTTTGATATTTTTCTTATTTCTGCTCAAAATATAGATTCTGGTTACTTTTCTTATTTCTGCTCAAAATATGGATTGTGGGTAATCGTAACTAGTAACCATTATCGATATTTGGAGCATAAATAATAAAAATAAGGTTTACCCCTGTAAACTTCAGTTTTACTATATAAAAGTGAGGTTCAAAGGGGGCAACATTATATAGGCGTGGTTTCGTGATGAGTAAAGTTGTCGATGGACAAAATCGTTAATTAATGGTTCCTCTTTCGCAAACGACCCAGTTTCAAAATATAATCACAGAAGTGTTTCCATCACAGTTTTCTAATGAAATTGCTAAAATGTCGAACTCATCGGAGATAGAATGCTTGTCATTGTTTAATAAAAGTTTCAAAAAGATCCGATCATGTAAGCTGTGAAAAGGGGGAAACACCATTTTTCGCTTATTTTTATGCTCAAGGGCAGGTAACCCCAAAGCCATCGATCCTGTGAGGCCCAAATTCGAATTTGATCAGAAATCGCTGAGAAAAGTTGGAGACGTCGTTTTCTCAACTGTAAATGTATGGTTTCCATGGCAACCTCAGTTCTGATCAAAGTTTGTCCAAAGCCTAATGCAGTCCATCCCCAACCCAGTGATGCGGCACATAAAATTTGATCAAGATTGGCCAGCTAGTGAGTGAGTGAGTTTTAGTTTAACGTCCCACCAACAGCTAAGGTCATACGGAGACGGGACCTCGGTTTAAAGACTCATCCGAAAGTCTGGAGAAGCCCGGGATCGATCCTGCGATCCCTGGTTTACAAGGCGAGTAGCGTAACCACTGCACCACGGAGGCTTCTGGCCAGCTAGTAAATGAGATATTGAAGTTCAAACGTGTGGACGACGGACGGCCAACGACAGACGGTAGACGGACGCCGGATGCCTGCTTATACTATTAGCTCACCTTGGAGTCTTCGGCTCAGGTGAGCTAAAAATGGATACCCCTCTTATCTGGGGCTATGGGTATGCATTATTGCACAGCTCGTCAATGTTGCGCGATAAGGTCATTTTTTGTTTGTTTATTTCTCTTTTATCAAGCCGACATTTTATCGCTTTTGGAGAAACATCTACAGGTACCCTGCCGTAATATGTCGGTGTTATGGTTTCAATGTTGATAAATACTCGTCTATTTATAAATCATAACAAACAACGGTGTTTTCCACAGGTACGTAACGGGTTATATTCTAACAAAATACCACTTAATTTTGCAGTGGCAATGTAATCAGTTGCGTAGCGCAACTAGTAGCGAGCAGCGCCTAAAACGACTGGTTTACTTTCCCGCAGGTTCGATCCTCGCAGACAACTTTTTTTCATAAAGCATGATTTATTTTTTTTTGATGACTTTTTTATAAAATAGTTTCAGAATTTACATTTTTATTATTTCTTTTTTAATTTTCAATTCTGTTTATTATTTTTGTATTATTATTTTTTCGTGAATGGTTATCTATTTATTTTAAAGTTCAATACATGTCATGCACAATTTTAAAGATCAACTTCACATTTGATTTATAATAACTTCAAAATGTTCAATGCCATGGCTTTGCTTTCGGCATTAAGAAGCTTTTTTGAAGACATGTTCGCGGCAGGGCAACCGAGTATGAACTAAGGAATGTTCAGTAAAAATTTATATCAGCACAAAAAATGCATGCTTCACGAGAAAATCGAGGATTTTTTGCTTTTGGCGCGAAAAAAAAATGTTAAAGAAAAAACATCCCCAGCGGGATTCGAACCCGCATACTTCAGCTCTACAGGCCCGTGACTTTACCACTTGGCTAGCGTCAATACAGTGCAGGTATGGTATTTTTTAGCCTGATACCATCACATTAATAGGGAGTCACCAAAAATTAAATTAGATCATCCAAAAATAACATATAATTGCGTAGATAAATTTAAAAATAACCTTTATTTACAATAATATTGACAATACCAAACTGACAACTGATGTCGGTTTTACTGTAGGTATGGTTAAAATTCTTTATTAATTGGCTATCCTGTACTGTTCGGAGGTCATCCATATTAACATTGAGGTCGAAAATCAATAATTATGTTTTTAATGGTATCAATTAATAAAATTGTCATTAATTCGGCCTCGAGCCAATACAGCAGACCTCGGACCTGTAACTGGGCCAATACGAAATTACTTGATTAATAACATTATATTATTCCATCACGTAAACACGCCTATACCGATATATGGTAAATTTTACCACCGACAAAATGAAAATTTTATGACAAAAAATGTGATAGTTTTCTTATTTCTGCTCAAAATATAGATCGTGGATACACGTTAGAACCACCTCATTGAGGCGGTTCTAACGAGTACCACAATCTATATTTTAAAGCAGAAATAAGAAAAAAAGGTTCACCCTTTAAACCCCGGTTTTACTATATAAAAGTGGGATTCAAGGGGGCAAAATTATATAGGCGTGTTTTCGTGATATTTAGAAAATCTTTTTTCATCGGCTGCGAGCCGTACACAGTTGCAGACCCTAGTTTTCCTTCTTACTGCCCAAAACAAAGATTGTTGGTACTTGTGAGTACCGCCTTACGTGTGAGTACCGGCCCATTCAGACGATTCTAGCACCAACAATCTATTTTTGGACTAGAAATAAGAAAAATAAAGAACATTTCATCTGAACAATGCTAGAGATCAAAATGACGCCATTTTAGCGAAGCGTGTTCTATCCTTGTGCTATTTGGACAGGGTTGTCATCCGTTAAAATGTATACTTCACATCATTACCTTAGAAACCTCCGTGGTGCAGTGGTTACGCTACTCACCTTGTAAACCAGGGATCGCAGGATCGATCCCGGGCTTTCCCAGACTTTCGGATGAGTCTTTAAACCGAGGTCCCGTCTCCGTATGACCTTAGCTGTTGGTGGGACGTAAAACTTAAACTCACTCACATCGTTACCTGTTTTCACCCAGCCATCATCTTGGAAGAGCTCTCTATTTTGTGCTGGCATATTGAGATACCCAGAACAAACTTGTGGCCCGCGAATCCACAGTTCGCCTTCTTGGTTGGTGCCCAACTCTTTTCCTGTATCCACATCGATGATCTTAAATGAGAGAATATAAGAATCTTATATGGGTGTGAGGGGTGGATGGAAAAATCCGTCCCGAGGGTCACTGTCCAGCATCACGAGGCTTGCCGAGTGATGCCGGAAGTGATCCAGAGGGACGGATTTTTCTATCCACCCCTCACATCCATATTGGATTCTTTTTCTTGCATACCTTCCATTTCTTTGCGCGGATTTCAATGCTGCAGTCACTTCGGTTACCAACGGTCGCCATATTGTGTTGACACTGCAGGAATGTAAAATGACGTCACGCATGACGTCAACCTTAAAGACGCCGCATACAAGGTCGTAATCAACCAGTGCATTTATCAAACACGCGATTATATTCGATTTTGGGTCGGAACACCAGGGTCAGAACATAAATTTCTATCCCAGGGTAAAATCACGGATTTCCTTGTCTGGTGTGCAAGAATGAAAAGTGTTTATATGTTTATTTTACTATATTTACTCGGAGCAAATGTCGGCGTAATGTGGTCACACGTGGTGAAGGATACCACCGCTCTTTCTAAACATACAGAAACACTGCCGACACTGAACAGGCGGCAATCGAACCCGGACTAGAGCGGTGACAGAAGACATCACGAAAAAACGCCAATATAATTAAACCCCCTTGAATCCCACTTTTATATAGTAAAACTGGGGTTTCGTTAGAATCGCCCCGAGGCGGTCATAACATGTACCCACAATCTCATAAGAAAAATATCACAATTTCTTCAACTTAAAATTTTCGTTTTTTCGGCGGTAAATTTTGCAATGCATTTGTATAAGTGTGTTTTCGTAAGAACATCTGAGCTGCACTTTTTAGATCGATTGTTTATCGATTGCCCCAAAGTTACTCAGTGATCTCGAAACTTCTTTGCGATTGCCCTGCTAGCATTCTACATAAATCTACAGTGGGCCGTTAGCGGCCCGTCAGCTACCCTGACGGGCCGCTAACGGCCCGCTGTAGATTTATGTAGAATGCTTACTGGGTGTCCACGTGACCAATAAATGAGCCGGGGCACAGCCATTCCTAGATTTACATTTGCGCCCAGCGAAGAATCAGATTAGTCTGCGCATTCATATAATCTAGCATGAGGCTTCTCTTGTTTCACAAAGGAGCATTGGGCTCCCAGCTATTCTCAGAGCGCACAACGAAGACTCTGATCATCGGAGCAGAACCGTTTTAGCTATTTTGGTAGAGGGTCACCAAAGTAACATTCCTATAAAGATTGAATGAAATTGGCCTAAATGTACATGAGGAGTTGTCTTATAAAGATTTTTCTATTTTAGCTCTGGCGGCCATCTTGTTCTGTGGAGCGGAATGAGTTTAGCCATTATTGTAGCGTGTCACATAAGCAACATTCCTATGAAGTTTGATTGAAATTGACTCAAGGGTTAAGGAGGAGTTAGCATTTAGAGCAAATTATTGATGTTTTTCTATTTTTAGCTCTGGTGGCCATTTTTCATCGGAGCAGAATAGTTTTAGCTATTTTGATAGACTAAGCAACATTCATACAAATAAAAATAAAAAATGAGTTCCTTTAAGAGCAATGAAAACATTCATAAGAAAGAAGATGGGTCATACTACGTAGTTTCGGCTAATAAAGCCTCATCAGTGACCCTGTAATGATCCGGCAAAGAAAGTTTGAATGTAATATGACCAAAGGTACAGGAGTAGTTGTCATTTAAAGATTTTTTCTTTTTTTAGCACTGGCGGGCAGCTTGTTCAGCGGAGTGAAAAGACTTTAGCTATTTTTGTTGAGGGTCACCTTAACAACATTCCTATGAAGTTTGATTGAAATTTGTTAACGCCGCACGACGCACGACGGACGACGGACATTGACCGATCACAATAGAAATACCAGCGGTGGTGGAGTCTTATATCATAATCACCTTCATTTCTGTCAAGTCTACCAACTTTCCAACTGACTTGTGGCGAAAATCACTGTCGTAATTAATATGAGTCACTCCTGTCTCTGTCATTCCATAACCTAAAGAAGAAATAAAACAAATCAAACAAACAAACAAAAAAAATAGAGCACATCAGCACGGACGCACACTCACAACACACTTACGCACACGCAGACAATTAGACAGACACTAAGACAGACACACATAGAGCAGACAGGCACATAGAGCAAACAGGCATACAAAGCAGACAGGCACACAGAGCAGACGCACGCACGCACTCACTCACGCACGCACGCACGCACGCATGCACACACACTTACAAACTGACTCACACGCATGTACACACATGCTCATGAAGACTGATAGACATGATGTCCGACAATATAAAACATCCGACAATTAAATAATTATTGCACAAAAAGTCTGAAATTACTTCTCGCTATTGACATAATTTTATTGATTTTACTGGTGCATAGAATTTTTTTTGGGACAGCAAAGGATATGCTTGACAAATATTCCCATATTCTACTAGGTACGCAAATCATTCGAGCTGACGTCAGCAGCCGCCGTTTTTTTTTTTTTTTCGGAGGTACATGCTTAGGTTTTTATCGTTATGATTTAATCACATTACAATAAAAAATCTCAAAAGCAAGCTGAAAGTTGGTGTATTCCATTTTAAATTAAATAAGTGTGAAAAATGGTCAGCCGTACTGCGTGCTTACCCTTTAGCTTCTAGCTAGCAACATACGAATTGGCCGAAACTAGCTAGTCTGGCCCAGAAAACATGTACACTCCATATTTTTCACTTCTGTGGTGTATTCCTTGCTTCCAAAGGATAACCCTTTTATAGTACATATTCAACCGCTTTTGTACCGGAAACCCCAAAATGGGTAAATGACAAACAGGGCAGGTCCAGATCAGACGCCGAAGAATGCGGCATCTGATCAGGGCGTCCGCTGTTTGTTTAAAGTTCAGTGATTTTCAAAATCAAATTTGATGAAAACGCAACCTGGCACCTCTTAATTTTAAAATGGACCCCTTTTTATATAAGGAGGAAGATTCCATTGGTACAAAAAGGGTTAAACAATCAAATCACTAAAACACTGGTGGGTCGATTGTCTCTGGCAGTAGGTTGCAAAGTTGTCCTGAACTTTTTTTAATATTGGAATATTTACATTTCCAGTGTAAAGTCTAATGCAAACTTATAGAAAACTATGTCGTTCATACTTCCATGAACGCTTCGAGTCACGTGATTTTCATTGACGTCACGTGTCGTTAGTCTAAACCATGGTTCTTTACGGGTGTCACGTCAACGATGTTCCACGTTTTGTAGAAAAAACGGCGTGTAAATGTTTTTCAGCTTTAAAAAGACACATATTTTCGCCCAGTCATGAGTGGCAAAAAATGTAAATATAAAAAAATAAACTTATTTTTTTACTAGGCATAGGCATCTACGTGGTTAGGCATGATATGGACATATAAGCAGCGCAGTCAGCAAGTGTCGAAAAAAGTATTTAAGAAATAAAGTTTACTTTATGAAAGAATGAACGACAACGGGTTGCTCATACTTTCATCAACCACAGAAAGTAAAATTCATTTCTTAAATATATTTTCCGATACTTGCTGACTGCGCTGCTTATCTGCCCATATCATGCCTAGCCACACAAACATTCAGAAAGTTTTGGGCAGCAGTAACACATAAATACGCAATGTTGTGGAAAGGATTTGGTGAATTATTTACTTGAAATCTTTATTATTTGACATATTTCGTCGAAATAAGAGGAAATTGGGCCATTTTATATGGATTTTCACCATTTCCTCTCTTTCTCTCTTTTTTCCCTCATGTACTGTTCAGTCATTTGCACCTATTTTCTAAATTTCTTCATTGTGGCCGGAGTTGTTTGGTACAGACCGTTCGCCGTCACAAAGGTCAGTGTGTGTGTGAATTCGGGTTTAACGTCGCTTTCAACAATTTTTCAGTCATATCACGACGGTGTCTGGTTGCGACAGGGAGCTCAATGCTCACTTTTATAGCGCTGCCTCACTGAAGTATCATGTCCCAGACACATTACATGATACCACACCCAGTCACATTATCCTGACACTGGATCGACCAGTCCTAGCTCTACCCCGCAAATCTGAGTGCCAAGCGAGGAGCAGCTAGTACCATTTTTAACGACTTTGGTATGTCGCGGCCCGGTATCGAACCCGTGACCTCCCGTTCCCCGGAGCGGACACTCTACCAACTGAGCTACCGGGGCCGGTCACAAAGGTCAGAATGACAATTTCAGAGGCTTTTTTTTTCTTTTTTTTCCAGGTTTGGAAGCCTCCACTCCTCTTCCAGTATCTTGTAGAGGACGGATATGCATGCCGTGAAGAGTTGTTGGTACACCATATTCAAACACACCCTTGTCAGAAGTATGGGTGGATTTGCAAAAGAATGAGGGTCGTTCAAAACGTTTTGGCCGGCAATTACGCATTAGTAGCGGAAAGAATATCTGTGACTAGACCTCTCCACAAGCTAGACTTTAAAGTTAGATGAGTTGTGATATTTTTTTGAATAAGGTATCTTTAGTGATGTACCATTCTTCTCAAACACAGTTTCTCTTGTATTATATGGGCCCCGTCAAGCGATTTTGGTTCTTATCGCCTATGCGAGCAGCGAAGGTTCAGGCGAGCCTGCGCATCTGCGCAGTCTCGCCAGAACCTTCGCTGCTCGCTCATACAAGCAGTGAATCAAGAGGAACCCTCAGACAAAAAGCCATATCCTTGGCCCCTCTGAATGGCTGGGCATGCGCAGTTAAAATTTGTCATGACGGAATGCTCGAAGACTCAAATTCGCTTGGCGGGGCTCATATTAGCTGTCGAGGATGAAGAATTATAAATCGTCCTATTCTCCTCAAACAAGGGCAATATATAGAGGATCTTACATGAGTGCTCATGTATTATTGTATTTATTAAACGAGTTGAGGAAAAGGGATAAAATGCGAGGCTTTGCCGAGCATTTTATCCCTTTTCCTCAACGAGTTTAATAAATTATTAATATAGAGGATCTTACATGAGTGTTCATGTATTATTGTATTTATTAAACGAGTTGAGGAAAAGGGATAAAATGCGAGGCTTTGCCGAGCATTTTATCCCTTTTCCTCAACGAGTTTAATAAATGCAATAATACATGAGCACGAATGCAAGATTCTATTTATCATATGACATTTAAAACGCATTTTTATCACGATTGTTTATAAAAATGTCAATATTTCGCCATTAGTAAACGCGACGTCGTAAAGGACGTCTACGGGACGTATCTAGCTAATTTGCACATTTAATCCACTAGTGGATTATCGAAAATATTACATGACGTTATTACACTCTCAGACACGACGTCATATGATAAATGAATATTAGCCTTTTGTGCCGGAGGTTAAAATTTAAAGGCCACTGGTAGTGACGTTGGCATCAGCAGTCTAAACGTTTTTCAGGACCAAACTTTGCGTCGATTGACAAACAAGCGACCAAAAAATTGAACTGTTATTGTATTAATAATGTACAGGGTCAGAGTCTATAGGGTTTGCTTATAGTACAGGGATTTAATGGTTAAACGAAATAGTCTAAGTCCTCGTTCACGCCCATTTTCCCAATCTAAACTGAGAGACAATCGCCCCACCAGTACTCAGTGCTTTGATTTTTACTCCATGGACTTACCTTGCTGGATATTTGTAAGATCCAATTTATTCTTCACCGCCATTTCTATTTCCGAGCTAAGTGGAGCAGCTCCACAGATTATTTTCTTGACAGATGACAAATCATACTCGGATACCTTCGGATGTTTAGCAAACATTACCATTACAGGTGGTACAACATGCAGTGTAAGCGGCTAAAATGTGGAAAAGATAAATAATAAATTGAGCTATACATTGTATATTCTTTCGGATTCCTGCTAAAATACAAATTGTGAACATTCGTTAGAACCGCCTTATTTGAACCAAGGTGTACCCACAAAGAAGTTTTTGAACATAAATAAATATGAAATTGAGGATCTTACGTGAGTGTTCATGTATCATTGAATTTGTTAATTTGGATAAAATCCGAGGAGTTATTCAAATGTTTTGTTAAAAAATTGTTCTATTTCGCTCAAAGCAGCAAGCGTTGTGAGCTGCGTAAAACCAAATAATTGCCAATAAAAAGCGACGTTACGTGATGACGTCTGGTTTCCGAAAGTATATCGCAAATTATAATGCACTTGCGTATGTAACGCGACGTCTGATTGGAAAACGTCAAAAATTTACGGCAGTATATTCTGCTTGCCGCTTTGAGCAAATAGTACATTTTTAACAAGAAAAAACAGACTAAGTGCATTAGAATGGGGATAACTGTATTGAAAATTGTGATTTGGGGAGGTAAATCGTCGGTTTTACGGTCGTTATTTCATCTCAATGCCGGGTAAAAGTCCCCCAATATTCAAAGCAACGTCTCGAAAATGACCCATACAGTGTTGATGGGGACGTTAAACCACAAATCAAACAAACACTAATTTTGTAATGCGTCGCTGTTCTCATACCGACACAGAAGGTAGCATTTTGTGATAACTGAAGGATAGTTTTCATTTTTTCTCCTTATAAACCTATGTTGTGGGCACTCATTAGAACCGCCTCACCGCGGCGGTTCAAATGACTACCCACAACATAGGTTTTTATGGAGAATTGACCAAAACTATCTTTCAATTATCAAAAAAAATACTTAACTTGTTTTGTTTGTTTGAGTTGAGGTTTTACGTCCCCGTCAACACTATTAAGGTCATTTTGGAGACGTTGCTTCCGATTTGGTAGGACTTTTACCCGACATTGAGATGAAATGACATCTCAAGCCCTACCACCCATAAAAACCGCTAGGGTTTAAGGAGCGGTCCGACTCGTATCACTTTTCCTTGGCAGGCTTAGACCTAAGCTGTTTACCAGTACTAAAGTTCGGTCGGTTTCAGCTCTGTGCGGAAGTACCGTGCAGCCCAATCTATTTCTCCAGGCCCCGATGGGCGGGGGCCAAAATACTTAAGATATTTGTTGCTATGTTTCTAAAGAAAATGTCTCTTGCCTGATGCCTCCAGTTGATCTGTCTCATGAGCTACGTCGGTCGGTGTGTGCTCGGAGGGGGATGTGCTTTGTTTGCCGGGTCTTGCCAATCATCCGTTTCGGTTTCATAACTTTGGGGTTGAGACACACTGATGAAGATTAAATATCAGAAAGGCTTCTGTGTCACTAAATTTGGTATAGTTACGCCTTAATTGTAACCACTGGGTCGACATCTCTGCTGGTGGATGATTCGTTCGTCCCCGAGGGTATCATCAGCTCAGTATCAGTTCCTTTGTGCTGAGGTTAATACTACGGTGTTGACGTCAGTACTCAAGTACTGATTTAAATAGCTATATTACATCTTTAACTTTTGCAGTATAAAATTCTAATTTTTCTGAAACGAAGACTTACTTGTCAGGTGAGACATGTATCTTAGCGGATTTGGTTGCCACGTTTTGTTATATTTTAAATTTTGCAAGTCTCGCTACTTTGGACATCTCCTTCCTGATGCCCGGGACTTCCGTGGAGCATGGGCCATGTTTGCTGATGTTGGCTCGGTGGGGGACGCCTATAAGTCCGCGGGTCGGCGTCTCTTGCCTGATGGCTCCAGTTGACCTGTCTAATGAGCTACGTCGGTCGGTGTGTGCTCGGAGGGGGATGTGCTTTGTTTGCCGGGTCTTGCCAATCATCCATTTCGGTTTCATAACTTTGGGGTTGAGACACACTGATGAAGATTAAATATCAGAAAGGCCTCTGTGTCACTAAATTTGGAATAGTGACGCCTTAATTGCAATCACTGGGTCGATATCTCTGCTGGTGGATGATTCGTTCGTCCCCGAGGGTATCATCAGCTCAGTATCAGTTCCTTTGTGCTGAGGTTAATACTACGGTGTTGACGTCAGTACTCAAGTACTGATTTAAATAGCTATATTATACCTTACTTTTTGCAGTATAAAATTCTATTTTTTCTAAAACTAAGACTTACTTGTCAGGTGAGACATGTATCTTAGGGGATTTGGTTGCCACGTTTTGTTATATTTTAAATTTTGCAAGTCTCGCTTGTATATTATCAATGCCACATAAAAATAATGATGAATGCTAAGATATCTTAAGTGGTAAAAGTTAATGTCACATACTTTCTTGTCTTGTATTAGAATATTGCTGTCCATGTGAGATTGTATATCTGTGATTCCTGTATATATATTTATCTGAAGTCTCTGTATGCTGTTTACCAAACTTCTCTGTTCCTATATGTACTGCTCCTATATGTACTGTTCCTATATTTGTTATGTTCCTTTCTGTCAACTGTTCCTTCTGTATTGTTCCTGTATTTGTTCTGTCCTGTCTGCAATGTTCCTCAATTGTTTGTTCCTGTTACTCCATGTTGTTACTATCCTGACTCCCTGGCAACGACGTTAACGTCGCGACGTTACGCCCGTAATTGTAATCCAACCTATTGTAAAGTTAATGTGCCTAATGTAGCTTATTAGAACCATATTAAATACATGAAAAATATAAACTAATACTTTTTATTGATGAGAATCCACAACACTCCCGCAACAGAAGATTTTAACTTGCTGTCAGTTTACCATTGGCATTAAAATAAGGCCTAAAGAACTTTAAAATTACCTTAAGAAATATACTTTGCATCTGTTGAAAGACAAGAACATACGTCCATGGTTACATAAGCTTATGTTTTAAGTTCTGTTTCTCTTGTGTGTTCGAATTTTCCGTTGTGTCTGAAGTATAAATTAGTTTCATATCAGCATTTTGAACAGCAGTTATTAGCAAATGAAATAGCTTATTTAGTTTATTTTCTGAGGGATCTCGGATAGTCGCCCTTTGAAATTCACATGTGTTCCTTTTTGGACGTGTCTCCATCGCCTTATTGTAAGTGTTCATCTTACTAAACAGATCAGATAGTTGCCTTTCAACACTGTCCATAACCTGCGACCAATCAAAGTTACTCTCTTTTTGTTCCAGCTTTATTATTCTTCCTTTTAATTGACTGATTTCGTCAGTTTGCTGCTGTCTCATTTTAGAACATTGCATCTGAGATACTCGAAGCATTTCATTTTCCTTCTACAATTTACAGATCTTCTCTTTCAAGGCTGCATTTTCATTTATACAGTCAGCCATTTGATGCTGTTCCTTGTGCTGCAATTCTTCGGTGTTGCCCTCTGATTCTTGCTCCGTATTAGTTCCATCCTTATGTTGCAGTTTCTTGGTTCCACTGGTTGTCTGTGCCACATCCTGTTTTGCAGATCCGAATTTATGTGGACACAGACTCCTGTGATGGTGACGATATCGTTTACAATAATAGCAAACCTGTTTTGAAATGCATTCAAAGGCCCTGTGCCCCTTCAAAAGGCAAATATAGCATTTCCCTTGTATTTGAATTTTCTGCCTTCTGGCTTCTGCTGTTTTATATTTCGTACAACAGTCATTCCAGTGATCGCCTTTGCAGAACCAGCAAGGACTAGAACGGTAAGTTTGTGTTGTTAATGGAACTGTGTTTGTCGATGCCTCCATTTTCATGTGAAGAAGTAGATTTAGCCCCTAAAGTTCAATTCCCGGGTTCCGGCACCAATTATGTGGCAAAACACAATTTGATAGAACAACAGAATGTTACATGTATATTATCAATGCCACATAAAAATAATGATGAATGCTAAGATATCTTAAGTGGTAAAAGTTAATGTCACATACTTTCTTGTCTTGTATTAGAATATTGCTGTCCATGTGAGATTGTATATCTGTGATTCCTGTATATATATTTATCTGAAGTCTCTGTATGCTGTTTACCAAACTTCTCTGTTCCTATATGTACTGCTCCTATATGTACTGTTCCTATATTTGTTATGTTCCTTTCTGTCAACTGTTCCTTCTGTATTGTTCCTGTATTTGTTCTGTCCTGTCTGCAATGTTCCTCAATTGTTTGTTCCTGTTACTCCATGTTGTTACTATCCTGACTCCCTGGCAACGACGTTAACGTCGCGACGTTACGTCCGTAATTGTAATCCAACCTATTGCAGGTAGCATTACACTAAATACTGGGAGGTACCGGGTTTTATCACTTTGGGACAGAGCTTTTAGTTGCGTTCTAAATACCAGACTTGCTTCCATTGGATATATATCCCATGTTTTATTTCAATGTGAGAAAATGATAGGTATAAGGGACTAAAATGATGCATGTTTTATAAATATATCTGCAAGCTCAAAGAAATTTTTTGCTGATTTTATATGGTTACCCCTCCTTTAAAAATGTTGGTTTTATTTACTCCGTTCTAGCAGGTCAACAAACATGGTTGATTGTAACTTGAAAATGAGCCGGACAACATGTGGATTTTTTTCTCATTTACTTGTTGGGCTAGGATGGCTCTATAAACAAGTAAGGTTTGAAAAGTTTTGTATGTGTAGTTTTTGTGGGAGCAGGTAAAAGGTTACTATTGTCGCCTATGGAAAACATTTAGTGGAAAGCTACCTATAGCAAAAGTAGACCACTATCCTGTTTTCAGTCATTACATACTATTTCCACACATTTGTAGGTTCTGTCCAATTCTGTTTCATAAAATGTATCCTCATGGCATGTATTTTGACATAGATACTGTAAAAAATGTGATGGTAATGCTAATTTAGGTCTAACTGGATGTATTTGATGTATTTTTGCTTCTGACCTATGTTCTTGGGGTGGGGGGGTTACTTTGAAGCCATGTAAATCAGTTTTTATTGATGTGTTTGGAAAGGAGACTTGCAGTAATTGTATTTGCACAAACACAAGAAAGAATCAACTCCATCTGGAATATAAGTGTAAGGTTTCATGGCACTAGGACTATGTCTCAAACCAAAGCAAAACTTCAAAATTGTCTCTCCAAACAGCCCGCTGCAATATCCGGATAAGTTTTCTCATCCGTTATAAGTGTTATTTCATTGTATTCATGTAAAAGGATGTGGACAGATATATTCAGCTATTCCTCATGGCATTAAGGCATTTATTAACATTTTCTTGGCATTTTTTGTCCTCAAAATATCCTCAAAAATGCCATTTTTACTTTAAATAGGGGGTATAGGTATGAAAATAGCCATAAAAATGAGTATTGGTGCTATTTAGGCATAATTCTCTGCATTTTAGGATTGAATTGTTTCAAAGACATTGGAGAAGAACCACTGATGCAAGCCGGTGTCTGGGTTCCATTCCAGAAAGAGATAAACTTTTGCGCTTTTCAAAAACTATGGTTTGTTCGGCTTTCATTGTTGAATCTGAAAGCGATAACTTAATCGCAAACTTGAAAGATTCTGTGTGACTGAACTTTTATTATGCATGACTAAATTATTACATATGACCTAAATTTCTATTTGGCAATTCTTTTGATGCAACATAAAGAAAATAAGGGTTTGGTATAGGTAGCATTACACTAAATACTGGGAGGTACCGGGTTTTATCACTTTGGGACAGAGCTTTTAGTTGCGTTCTAAATACCAGACTTGCTTCCATTGGATATATATCCCATGTTTTATTTCAATGTGAGAAAATGATAGGTATAAGGGACTAAAATGATGCATGTTTTATAAATATATCTGCAAGCTCAAAGAAATTTTTTGCTGATTTTATATGGTTACCCCTCCTTTAAAAATGTTGGTTTTATTTACTCCGTTCTAGCAGGTCAACAAACATGGTTGATTGTAACTTGAAAATGAGCCGGACAACATGTGGATTTTTTCTCATTTACTTGTTGGGCTAGGATGGCTCTATAAACAAGTAAGGTTTGAAAAGTTTTGTATGTGTAGTTTTTGTGGGAGCAGGTAAAAGGTTACTATTGTCGCCTATGGAAAACATTTAGTGGAAATCTACCTATAAAGTTAATGTGCCTAATGTAGCTTATTAGAACCATATTAAATACATGAAAAATATAACCTAATACTTTTTATTGTGGAGAATCCACAACAACTTTGGACGTCTCCTTCCTGATGCCTGGGACTTCTGTGGAGCGTGGGCCATGTTTGCTGATAAGGCTCGGTGGGGGACGCCTATAAGTCCGCGGATGGGCGTCTCTTGCCTGATGCCTCCAGTTGACCTGTCTCACGAGCTACGTCGGTCGGTGTGTGCTCGGAGGGGGATGTGCTTTGTTTGCCGGGTCTTGCCAATCATCCGTTTCGGTTTCATAATTTTGGGGTTGAGACACACTGATGAAGATTGAATATCAGAAAGGCCTCTGTGTCACTAAATTTGGTATAGTTACGCCTTAATTGCTATGTTTCTAAAGAAAATGTTACCTTGTGAGTCTGTATCAGACTCATGTACTGTGCTGCGTCAAACCTTGACATAAAGACCAGTTTACACCCTAGCGTGTGATTTGTCGAGGTCACCACAGCCAGACCATAAATATGAAACATCGGTAAAAACAATATCAAACATTCTCCATTCTTTACCGCTTCACTGTTCCTGAAAAATGAAAGAACTAAAGCGCTGGTGGGTCGATTGCTAAACAAGAGTTGTCAGAATACAACATCGCTCGCCTTTGATGGCAAAAGTTGGTTGAGGGCAAGTTGTCAAAAATGAAAATTTCTTCTGTAAAACAGCCCATTAGGACAACATGTCCATGTGGAATAATGACGTCAATATGGTGTCAGAAATGACAAATATTACATGTAGGTAATAACATCTTTCTTAGTTCTGCATTCAACATAGACTGTGGGTGATCGTTAGAACCGCCTCAATGAGCGGTTCTAACGACGACCCACAATCTAATATCAACAGTTTATGTTTCTGAGCAAAACTAAAGCAGATAATATATACCCCCGTAAACCCAAGTTTTCTCTATTTATCATATGACGTCGCGTCTGAGAGTGTAATAACGTCATGTATTATTTTCGATAATCCACTAGTGGATTAAATATGCAAATTAGCTAGATACGTCCCGTAACGTTACATATACGACGTCCTTAATGACGTCGCGTTTACTAACGGCGGAATGTTGACATTTTTTAAAACAATCGTGAATAAAATACGCTTTTAATGTCATATGATAAATAGAATCTTGCATTCGTGCTCATGTATTATTGAATTTATTAAACTCGTTGAGAAAAAGGGATAAAATGCTCGGCAAAGCCTCGCATTTTATCCCTTTTCCACAACTCGTTTAATAAATTCAATAATACATGAGCACTCATGTAAGATCCTCTATATAAAGTAGAGTTTAGAGGGATCTTCGTTGTACGGACTTGTAATCATGATGCAACAGACTGCAGCAATTAAAAGAAAACCAGACAGAACCCCTAAGGACCACTGAACATTATGATAACACGCCCGTATGATAAAGTGCATTTTTTCACATCTCCAAAATGGCTACTTTTCTGACGAAAATCCGTGATATTTTTCTTATAAATACTGCAAACATAGGTTGTGGGTGCTCGTTAGAACCGCCTCATTGAGGCGGTTCTAAAGAGTACCCACAACCTATGTTTTGGAGCAAAAATAATAAAAATAGTGTGTACCCCCGTAAACCCCAGTTTTCTCTATATGAAGTGGGGTATAAGGGGGTCTTCATTTCACGGACTTGTTCACGTGATGAGAAGAAATCTTATTTCAATGCTTTAATTTAAAAAAATGCAGGGATTGCCGGGCAAAAGCCATTTTCTCATAGGTCATTGGAACCACTCTAAACAGCCGAATTTCATAAAAACCACAAAACTTGTTGAGGCAAATATGGTGAATATTTTCATAAAGTCTCATAGAGCATATGGCTTCTGAAGAGATGATTTTTAATTTTTTTTTCCATTCTTTAGCATTTTGTTTTCTTTGGCAACCAATAAAACAAGCAGCATGCCTAAAATCATATGGCAAATAGTAGATTGCTAAAGGAACATTTCTATGAAAGTTTTGTCAAAATATCTGCAAAGACTTGGCAGTTAATGCTATTTTATCAATTTTCCCCATTATAAGTCTATGGAGTCTAAGTTGCCATAGCAACCAAACTAATGCGCCGAATTATATGAAAATCACAAACTTTCAATCCCTCAGCCCAAGAACGCTTCAGATAATATTTGGCCTCAATCGGCCAAGTGGCTTCAGAGGAGATGTCGTTTGAAAGTGTTGACGGACGGGGAACGACAGGCGACGACGACAGACAACTGCCTATCCTATAATCACCCCCCCCCCCCCCCCCCCCCCGCCAAACGGAGTTTTCGGTTCTGGCGAGCTTAAAACTTGGAAATTCAGTCAGAAAGGATATTGTTGTTTACATATTGTTAGTTTTTAACCAAAGGGGACGCCGACGCTGTCACCGACGCCGTCGCCGACACCGGACGCCGGTGGTAATGAAATAGTTCTTACTTTCATAAGGCGAGCTAAAAATGATCTGAACGAGGACTGTTCAGACGCCGCGTTATGCAGCGTTTGACCATTACGAAAACACGCCTATATAAATACATTGTAAATTTTACCGCCAGAAAAACCAAAATTTTAAGAAAAAAATTTGTGATATTTTTCATATTTCTGCTCAAAATATAGATTATTGGTACACGTTAGAACCGCCTCATCGAAGCGGTTCTAACGAGTATCCACAATTTATATTATAGTGCGAGGCGGTTCTAACGTGTACCCATAATCTATATTTTGAGCAGAAATAAGAAAAATAACGTTTACCCCTGTAAACCCCAGTTTTACTATATAAAAGTGGGGTTCAAGGGGGTCAAAATTATATAGGCATGTTTTCGTGAGGTCTTTAATTCCTGCACTGTAAGCAAACAGTGAATACGCGTTCTGTTGCGTATGATCTAGGTCTACACTGTCTGCAAAACCCAACACATTATTTTAGTCAAGGTTCTATAAATAACACTATTACGCAACACTCTGACCTCACACTTGCTTGGACATTTTCTATAAATAACTGTTACTTGGATTTCCTACAAATCAGTGATAGTCACGTGGACATCAATTCTGAAGAGCTTCTGTGCTTAGTAACTTTTGGTCGCTCAATAAACAATCGATTTCAAAAATGGGCTCCATCACGAGAAAGTTCTACGACTAGATAAGACACAACCCGTTACACGTATCTGTTTGTTCAGAGTTAAAAGCCCACTCTTGTCGGAGGATAAGTACGAGGACTGTTCAAATATGAATGCAAGTAGAACGTTTTCTCATGCATTAATGCGAAAATCACCTGGAAATAAATATCACAGCGTAGAAAGACATTTTACCTATACATTGATACCAAACCTGTTAAAATCCGTTCACTTTAGCCATGTATATCGTTCGATAAACACTGTCTACTCTTGTATACTAATACAAAACATGGTTGGAAGAAGATCAGAGTACGCCGTTGAAATACGGTCCCATATAAAGAATCGTTGTATTCTTGGTATACGGTGCAAAGACATTTTTGATGAAATATGTTCGGTTTATGGGCATAATGAAATGTCTTTTCCGACAGTTTTTCGTTGGTGTAAGAAATTCAGCTGTGGGCTAGGCTCAACAGAAGATGCACCACATGATCGTCGGCCGAAAAGAGCAAGATCTGCCAAGATGGTTGCTAGAGTGAAAGAAATAGTTGCTACCGATGCACGATACACCACTAGGCAAATAGCTAGTATGGTTGGCATCTCATTAGGAGCAGCTCATACAATTCTGAAACGGGATTTGAAAATGAGAAAGATCTGTGCTAGATGGATTCCCCATCTGTTGACAGATGAGCAGAAAAAGACACGCGTTCAGTGCGCCAAGAAGTTGCTAAAAAAGTTTCCAAATTACAATGCACGGTCTTTCGCTAATTTCGTCACAGGTGACGAGACATGGGTTCACGTTTTTGAGCCAAAACGAAAGATTCAGAACCAAATATGGGCAAAAGACCATGCATTGGAAAGCGGACCATGAGCGCCAAGAAGGTAATGTATGCCATATTCTTTTCAAATCAGGGCCCTGCTATTCAGGCTGCTGTGCCTAAATGCAAATCTGTAAATGCAAAGTTTTACAAGAATAAAGTTCTTCGAAAATTTAAGAAATATTTCAAAGACCGAAGACCCGCAACTGGTTTGGCCAATGTCAGATTGTTACATGACAATGCGTCATCGCACAAGGCGTTCATTGTACAAGACTATCTGAAGCAGGAAAAGGTTGTTGAACTCCCTCACCCCCCGTATTCCCCTGACCTTGCCCCGTGTGACTTTTTTTTGTTCCCGAGGCTGAAAAAAATACCTTTCTGGTCGAAAATTTGTACAGCGCAAACACCTCGGTTCTGCAATATTCCAGTGCCTTCATAGTATACCTCGAAAAGACTACCAAAATGCATTCAATGATTGGATCAGAAGACTGAAAGTTTGTATATCTGTTAAAGGGGAATATTTTGAGGGGACAAAATAAATTTTTCATCGAAATCTATCACGGAATCATTTTTATGTGCTTACTTGCATTCATATTTGAACAGTCCTCGTAGACCGTGCCGTAAAAGATAATACCTTTGACAGGTTGTACCGTAATCATTTTTTATACCCATCATTTGTTGGCAAGACAGATTAAAGGGTTACAATTATCATTACCGAAGCGTCGTCACCCTTTGACAAAAGTGGACAAAGCTCAACAACAAAAACATTCGCTGTTTCTTTACATTACGATAACACACCCGACGAAATAGTACATTTTCCACATCTCCAAAATGGCTACTTTTCTGATGAAAACCCGTTATTTTTTTTATCTTATTTATATTGCATAACATATGTTGTGGGTGTTCATTAGAACCGCCTCATTGAGGCTGTTTTAACGTGTCCTCACAACCTACGTCTTGGAGCAGAAAGAAGTAATACACCTGTGGACACAAAAGCGTTCAAACTCTGATGAACTACATTTCAGTTAATCTCTTTGCATCAAGTTAGCTTGACAAGCAAACGTCATTCACCAAAGTAGTCTAAAACTGGATCAAGAAATATACATTGATTTGTCTTATTGTGGCAAATACTTTTTTCCATTTTTAGATCTGACTGACATTCCAGATGTATTCTGATAGGACAGTACAAGGTCTACTATGAAATGTACAACACTTTGTGTTTTGAATTTATTTCTGTCTTGCAGTTGACAGATAGGATGTAAGGAAATATTGAATGAAACATCAGATCAAAATGGAATGAAGCTCATCAAAGTTTGAACGGATTTGTGTCCACAGGTGTAGAAACTTTGGGTTGACTGACAAATAATCGGCTAAAATCGTGTGTTCACTTTATTTATTAGAAATTTCATGACACAACACTAAATGCATTAAATGTTAAATCGCGAATCGTTATGATTACATCTAACAAAATTTAACTGTTCACGATATCCACTACCTTTGCAAACTTTCCAAAACAAGCCATCTGATCAGGATCTACACTGTTTAACATTCAGTTTGTGAATTTGCAGTAATGAATTATATCATGCAATTTGACTGGTTAACAGTCAGAAGTGGGTGTGGTAACCTAATTATGCAGCCGGATAAGGTTAATGGATTTTCATCTTAGTGGGGTCATGTCGTCTTACTTACGAGATCTGCATACCGTTAGTTATCAAAGCGTAATGGGAAATCTGAACGGCTTTCGGAAACCCGGTCGTACCGCTAGATGATAGAAGAACAGCTGTGGTCGTCTTCCAGTCAGCAACCGGAGTGATTACAGGAGTGTTCGGAGGAGCCAACACGGAGTCCATTGAAATACATCCTTCTACATTTCCAAGGACTATCACCTGAATAAAGAAAGATGTACCATAATCATTAATATGTATTCCAAGTACAGTCGAACTTCAATGGCTCGAACACCTTTGGGACCATGAAAATCTGTTTGAGACAGGGGTAGTTCGAGCCACTGAGGGTTAGTGCCAGGAGGCATAACGACATACTTTATGACATCTTTTTCTGTATTCTATAATGAAAAATGTATGCTGTGTGTACTCATTAGAATCGCCTCATCGAGGCGATTCTAATGAGTACACACAGCATACATTTGCAAGATAAAGGACAAAAATCTCCTAAGTTATCCCCCGCTATTTCTTACGTAGAGAAATTCCCTAGGGACTCAAGAACGGGTTCGACTCAGCCATGGTAAACGAGCCATCGGTGTTCGAGCCATCGAAGTTCTCCAAGTATTAGGTTTTACTAACAATTGCAGTCTACGCTTGGTACACATTTATGTGTGTAGTCATAGGGTTGGAAAACTAAATGACATTATTTTTAAGTGAATGTTTTGTCTTTTTTCTGGTATTGTTTTAACGGACCTTTCAAGATTATTCCACTCATTTCGAATCGGTCGTTAATCAGAACTTGCACTCACCACATTGGTGTTTATTTTGTACTTAGCAATGAGATCAATGCATATCTGAAACAAATAAAAGTGATATTTTCAAATATAAGAAGGTAGGTGGGGCTCTGAACAGTTTCTCAGATATATGGTCTTTAGCGAAGTGGAGGGGGTGGGGCATGATCCTGGCACATCCCGAGAGACCACCTGGTTGGTGTAATTTAATGCGACTTATCATAAGGAACATACATATATATGGTTTAGGGGTGGGTATCTGTAACGTTTCTGGGATATTGGGCCTTTTATGAAGTAGAGTGGCTGGACATGGCCCCGGCACATCCCGCACAAGGTTGGTGTCACTGAGTGCCTCTTAACACAAGGAACAATAATATATATGGTTTAGGGGTAGGGATCTGAATGGTTTCATAGGTGGATGGCATTTTATGAAGTGGAGGGGCTGGTGCGTGTCCCCGACACATCCCGGGAGAGCCCAAGGTTGGTGTATGTGTGTGTGTGTGTGGGGGGGGGGAAGCATGGCCCGGCACAACCTTGGGGACCCCAAGGTTGACATAAAAGCATATGGCTGCGAGAAGTTTACTCATGGAATATTTCCATGAAAGTTTTGTCAAAATATCTGCAAAGGCATGGCAGTAAATGCCATTTTTCAATTGTTTGATGAGATGGTTTTAAAGTATTTTTTTTTTTTTTTAATTTTGGTTTCCATGGTAACCAGTAAAAATGAGCAATAGGCCTAAAATAATATGACAGCTGGTAGATTACTTAAAGAACATTTCTATGAAAGCTTTGTCAAAATATCCGCAAAGACATGGCAGTAAATACCATTTTTCAATTTTTCCCGGAACACTAAGTTGCCATAGCAACCAAACTAAAGAGCCGAATTTCATAAACAAGAGGACCATGATGGTCCTATATCGTTTCTCTGAGCTAAAAGATTAAAAGTATCACGAAGTTCCAATCTGTACCGAATGATTTTTGCTGATGACAAGGTCAAAAACAGGTATTGAGAAATAGGCAGACATCACAAGTTTTCAAACTCATCATAACTTTCATTCCCAACCTACTTATATGCTAGTTTCAGGAAGATTCGATCAAATCTAAAGGACTTGTGGTGATGACAAGGTACAAATTAAGCATTTTCAGCAAAGAAGGGGGTTATGTGCCAACAATGTTTGTTTGCAAACACATTCAAGCTTTTATCTCCAACTTACTTAAATGTAAGTTTCAGGAAGGTCCTTTCAAAACTTAGGGATTTATGATGATGACAATGTCACAAATGGGCATTTTCAGCAACCAAATGGACATAACTCTATGCAAAATAGGCCAACCTCACCAGTTTTTGAACTCATCCAAGTTTTTATCCCTGACTCACTTTCATGTAAGTTTCAAGAAGATTCGATCAAAACTGGAGAGGCTACCGTGATGACAAGGTCAAATACATGCAATTTCTGCAAACAAAATGACGTAACTCTATGATAAATAAGCCGACTTCACCGGTTTTCGAACTCATCCGGGCTTTAATCCCTGACTTGCTTATAGGTTTTGTTTGTTTGAGGTTTAACGTCCCCGTCAACAATGTAAAGGTCATTTTGGAGACGTTGCTTCCAATTTTGTGGGATTTTTACCCGACATTGAGATGAAATGACATCTCAAGCCCTGTCGCCCAATGAAACCAATAGGGTTTATTAGCATGGACGGTCCGCCTCGCACCGCGGTTCCTGGACAGGCTTAGATCCTCTAAGCGGTTTACCAGTACTAGTGTGCGGGCCGGATTCAGCTCTGCGTGGAAGCATCGTGCAGCCCATATATTTCTTCAAGCCCCTATGGGCGGCTTGCTTATAGGTAAGTTTCAAGAAGAGACAATCATAACTAAAGGGTCTACAGTGATGACAAGGTCAAAAATAAGCATTTTCAGCAAAGTAGGGACATAACACCGTGATTAATAGACCGACATTGCTAGTTTTTGAACTCATCCGAGATTTCATCCCTGACTTACTTGTTTGTAAGTTTCAAGAAGACATGAATAAAACTGAAGGAGTTACGGTGATGACAAGGTAAAAAAAAGGCATTTTCTGCAATCAAAGGGACATAACTCTATGATAATTAGGCTGACCACATCAGTCGAACTCATCCAAGCTTTTATCCCTGACTTACTTACAAGTACGTTTCTAGAAGATCTGATAAAAACTGAAGGGGCTACGGTGATGACAAGGTTAAAAATATGCATTTTCTGAAATCAAGGGGGGTGGGGGGGATAACTCTCTGAAATATAGGCCGCCATCACCAAGTTTTAAATTATGCTGAAGTTTTATCACTTACTTACTTACATGTAAGTTTCAAGAAGATCCGATAGAAACTGAAGGGGCTATAGTGATGACAAGGTCAAAAATATGCAATTTCAGCTATCAAAGGGACGTAACTCTATGTAAGATAGGCCGGCCTCGCCAGTTTTTGAATTCATCCGAGCTTTTATCCCTGACTTACTTGTTCGTAAGTTTCAAGAACATCCGATCAAAACTGAGGAGGCTACGGTGATGACAAGGAAAAAAAAATTCAGCAGGGTAGGGGACATAACTCCGTGAGTAATCGACCGACATCGCTAGGTTTCGAACTCATCCGAACTTTTATCATTGCCTTACTTTTTTGTAAGTATCAAGAAGTTCCGATCAATACTGAAGGGGCTACAGTGATGACAAGGTTAAAAATAAGCATTTTCAGCAAAGTAGGGGACATAACTCCGTAAGTAATCGACCAACTTTGCTAGGTTTCTATCTCATCCGATCTTTTAACCCTGACGTACTTGTATGTAAGTTTTAGGAAGATCCGATCAAAACTGAAGGGGCTACGGTGATGACAAGATCAAAAATATGCATTTTCAGCAATCAAGGGGACGAAATCTATGATTAATGGGCCGACTTGGCCGGTTTTAGAACTCATCTGAGTTTGTATCCCCAGCCACCTTACATATAAGTTTCAGAAAGATCCAATCAAAACTAAAGGCGCTACGGTGATGACAAGCATTTTCCCATTGTAAGTCTATGGGACCTTGTGGTTGTCATAGCAATAAAAGTTTTAGCTCAATTTCTAAAAAAAAAAGATTTTGTCATCAATGCCCCACTAGAGGCATGCTACAGATGAGAAATGGTTGAGATCAGCCTGCATGTTTCAGAGATATAACGGATCAGAGGTGTGGGCTGACGGACGGATGGAAGACGGACGACAGAGGACCCACTATACTATAATCTACCCTGGAGCCTTCGGCCCAGGTGAGCTAAAACACAAAACCTGTAAAGGCAAATAATTATGGTGGATATTTCCATAAACTCTCAGCCTGAAACAGCATTATGGTTTCTGAGGAGATGATTTTTAAAGTATTTTCTTTTCTATTTTTTTTTTCATTTTGATTTCCATGGCAACCAGTAAAACTGAGCAATATGCATAAAATCATATGGCACATGGTAGATTGCTTAAGGAACATTTCTATGAAATTTGTGTCAAAATATCTGCAAAGGCTTGGCATTTTTCAATTTTCCCTATTATACGTTGCCATAGCAACCAAACTAAAGAGCCGAATTTCATAAAAAAAACACAAACCCTGTAAAGGCAAATATGGTGAATATTTCCATAACCCTAAGGGCATACGGTTTCTGAGGAGATGATTTTTTAAGTATTTTTTTTTTCTATTTTTTTATTTTGGTTTCCATGGCAACCAATAGAAATGAGCAGTAGGCCTCAAAATCATATGGCGGATAGAAGATTGCCTAAGGACCATTTTATGACAGTTTTGTCAAAATATCTGCAGAGGCTTGGCAGTAAATGCCATTTGTTTTCAATTTTCCCCATTATAAGTCTATGGAAACTATAAGTTGCCATAGCAACCAAACTAATGAACCGAATTTCATAAAAAAAAACACACACAAACTTTCAATCCCCCAGCCCAAGAATGCTACAGATATAAATTTGTCCTCAATCAGCCCAGTGGCTTTATAAGAGATGACGTTTGAAAATGTTGACGTCACACGAGCTAAAAAGAAAAAGGTAATGCTTATTAGATACCCACCGGCAAGGTA